>VYXC01000510.1:801601-838675 GCA_013397175.1 Platysteira castanea
AAAAAAATCCCTACAGCTCTGGAAACCACTTGTGTTTCCTGATGGTGTCAGGACTGAGCGTTCTCGCCCCACTCCTTGAGAGGAGCTGCCCTCACCTCCTCTTTGTGTTCATGCATGTGCTGTTTCACCGAAGTGTCCCAAGCACAACCCAGCTGGAAAATGTCTGTGGCCTATGCATCCTAGAGTGCTAATCCCACGTGCCTCAGTGATAAATGTTGACCCTTGGGTTTGCCCCTACCACTCTTGGCTCCTGAGCAGTTGATCTCCGCTCCTGCCAACCTCGATTTGCAAGAGATTGTGTGATTTCAGCTACTTTAGTTTTCCTCAGCTTCTGTTGAGTTGGTGAGGAGTGTATTCTCTCTTCTGCCTTCATCTTGTGACGGCTCTGAGGAGAGGCTGAGACAACACCGCAGTCACCATCAGGTGAGAGACGTTCCTTTCTTTTCCGTGTGCTGGAGGAGCAGGAAGGCTGAAGGAACAGTGTTCACAGTCCTGCTCAGGCCTCCCTCTCTCAGTGCATCACTACCTGGCAGCTGAGGCCCCGTCAGGCAGCCCGCGGCTGGGAAGGCTGCCAGGTGAACACATGGGCACGGATGCCGGCCGTGAGGAGTGCGAGCACGAACCGGGGATGGCAGGCTGGGCATCCCAGCTGGATGCGACCCCGGGACCGGCCACCGCTGAGGGGCTGCGTGTCCCCGCATCTGAGGGCTGGAGCCGCTTCAAACGGCCTCGGAGCCGGCTAATCCGGGCCACGGGAGAGCTGCCAGGCTCGGGCGTGCGGATCCCTGGGACCTCGGGCTTTGGCTCGGCTGTGGAGCAGGGCAGGGAGCTGGCAGGAGCGGCACAAGCTCCGTGTGCTGCCTTGCTGACGCGCTTTGCCCAGAGGGGCTGCCGACGATGGCGTTTCCTTTGTGCCTCCTGCCACCTGCACCGCGCTGGGGCTGAGGGCGTGGGCCAGGGGAGGTGCTCGGGGGAGGGGAGGCTTCTTCAGCAGGTCCTGGGGGCCCGGGCAGTGTTTGGAGCACGGGGGTGCCAGGCCGGGGCCAGCACTGCTCTCCCTGGAGGACGGGGTGTGAGCTGGGACTTCACCAGGCAGATGTGAGCAGCAGGAGCAGTGCCAGGTGTTGGTTTGAGGGATCCTGCTGTGGGTGGATGCTCTGTCTTCCTGGCATGGTTGAGGCCTGTTGTTCCAGGAGGGTTTTGCCATGTTGCCAGGGCATGATGTGAGCCGTGGTTTGCCGCTGACTCTCGGGCAGTCGCTGGACTGACACAAGGGAGTCGTGACTCGCTCCTGACCGGGCTGGAACTGAGCTGGGTGGGGAGCTCAGGTGTTTCCTGAGACAGCACAGCACCAGCCGAGGGAAAGCGTTACACAATGTGTGGACATGCAGTAGCTGTGGGCTCCCTCCAGCCCCCTCTTCAGGTCTGTGTGTGCAAAAAATGAGCAAAAGGGTTTTTCTTTGCATTGTTGAGGAAGAGGGACCCATTCAGCGGGTTGGGGTTTGGGGCTTTTATGGTGATGCCATCCCCATCCCCAAGAGAAATAAATCCTTCCTCCCTCCCTCTCCTTCCCTGGGACATGAAATGCTTTAAAATGATGATGCTTGCCCTTTTTTTGAAATGTGGAACTGGCTCTTTGATAAAACCTCCAGCTCTGCTGTGCACCTCAAACATAGTGGAGTTAAGAGATGTTTTCTGCCTGGTGTCAGCTTGAAGCCTCGCAGACACCGAATCCCTCTAGAGGAGGGCACATCTGTTCAGGAATCTGATCTCATTTCTGCCTTATAGGTTCTCAGCTAAATGGACCATTTGCTTTCATGAAAGTAATTGCTTTGAATGCTGTGGAAAAGAGAAGCCGAAGCCACAGACAGCATCTAACCTCACTGGTGTTTATTCAATAAATTAATAAACACTAATAGGGCAGTATTGAAGTTCACAACAGCACACAGACCACTTCTAAGCCATGGTGGATATTGCTAGAAGAGCACACGGTGCAGCAGCCGCTCCCTGTAATGTGAAAGCCCTGGCTGCGGGTGCAGGCGGGGGTTAGAGTGCACCCAGGAGCATCGTGGAGCCGGGGCGTAGCAGCTCCATAGAAACACATCTGCTCCTGCCATGCCGGGGAGGAGCTGCTCTGGCTCCACTGCTGCTGGCACCGAATTGTCCCCCTGCTCTGAGCCTCAGAGATCCTGTAAAATACAGTGCTAACACCAGGGTGCTGTCGGCCTCAGCACGTTGTTTCTGAGGCTGCCCTGGCCTTCCTGCTGCCCTGCTGTTGTGCAGGCAGGGAATGTGCTCCCAGCATGGAAGGAACACAGTCAGCCTGTGTCCCCAGCACAGGGAAACCTGGGTCGTTCCAACTCCATGTCACTGCGACTTGTGTGCTCCCTCTGCAAGTCGGAGAGGTGTAATTCCATTCCTGCCATAGAGCTGCTTCTCTCCCCTGCTGCACTGCCCTGCCCCTCTCTGCACATCCACAGCCCTGCTCCCTGTAAAACAGGAGTACCACCACATTCCCTGTCTGAAAGGGTCTGCCCCATGCACAGGTTCCCTCTCCTGCCACCTCACCCACCCATTAAAAAAACAGTGTTATATATACATATATTTATTGTAAATATATTATTGTGACTTACATGTAATTATATATGTGCATATTAAAATGTATAATAATAATATGTTCTTATTTAAGCATGTGAGGTTAGGCAGATGTTTTTTATTGTTTAAATTATAATATATTTATGATAATTATATATTTAGGCATATTAAAAAACATTTCCTCAATCTAATATCAACGTCACAAGGGGAGAGGAATGGAGTACTATGATGGAAGATTGCCGCTAGCTTTATATATAGAACTCTCTATATCTATATATTTTTTCTATAGGGCTGTTAAAGGTAGGTTGCCCCAGGTTTACTTGTTAATATTGCATTTTCTGTACTTTTTTCAAGTGGCAAAAGTTACATGGATTCTTCAGAAAGAAGAGACATTTTTACTGATGTACAGTGCTAACATAGCACCAACTAAACTGTGGATCTCTTGTTTATCACCCAGGCCACAGCCACCAGGGGCCAGCCCAGGCACTTTCTTCAGAGGCTGTGAAGGGCTGCAAGGTGGACAACAGCGATTTCCCTCCCTCCTGTGCATGTACCTGCTCTGTCCTGCCCTCTCCTCACCTCCTCCGAGAGCTGCCTTCACAGTCTCGAGACAGACACAGCACAGTTCTAAGGATACCTTCTTTCTTGGCCTTCTTTTGCCAAGTATGAGAAAATTCATTTTGTTTCTCCAACAGTCTTCCATCCTATTGGTTTTGTAGCATGTACTCTGCAGAGCAGCTCAGAGTCAAGGTGTTTGCCTCAGCCTCCAGCTTGCAGAGACAGTGAGGGAGATGAGGACTGGGGTGCAGTAAAGCCAGTGGCAGAGGAAGTGTCCAGCTCCAGTAGGCTGCTGGCTGGGTTTGAGGTCACACAAAGCTGTGGTTTCCCCTCACGACAGCAAACTGTGGGTTTTACTGCAGGACGGATGAAGATGGCTCCACTGTCTGCAGCTCGCTTTTAAACAAAGTAAACAGGTCGCAGACGAGGCCCGCTGTGAGCTGACTGGCACCACATAGAACTGCTTTTATTCAGCACCATGGTGCTACTGTCATCCTCAGGATGTAGCCTGATACTAATCACTTCTTCATCTGGCCTAATTATGATATGTTGGTCCTGAGTTGCAGCTGCTTTTATCCCAGTAACGTGGGGATTCACAGAGTACCTATTGCTGCTGGACCAAGGTGCCAAATCTCAGCTCCTGGGTGAAACTCAGTAAGATACTGAGCTGTAGCTTTGGAATAGAGGCAGTCAAAATAAAATGAAGCAAGCCTTTACCCACTGGTACTTACATAATGCCACAGCTGTGACCAGGGCTTCACAGGTTGAGGAAGAGCACGCTGGAAGTGTTTCCGTATCAAATAAACTCAGGACCAAGTACAACAAACCACAGGGTGGAGCAAAAGTGTGACACAAACAAGCAAAAAATAAGCACTGGGGAAGAGCTTCCCTGGGATGCAGTCAGCACTGGGGACACAGACACCCAAATTCTCTCTGTGAGCCCAGGAGCAGGACTTCCCTTCCCAGCCTTGCTCCGAGAATTACTTTCTCACTCTTTTGGGCAAATTACATCACTTCTGGATTTTTGTTTTCTCCCCTAAGTATGAGGTTGCTGCTTTTATGCCTTTGCAGTGTGGCTAGGACAACTGTAACTGTTTGCAACACACTCCAAAGAGACACCAACCGCTAGGTGAGATTTACCCCAGAGAGGAGGGGTTTAGCTCCTGAAATGCACCCTCCTCCTCTTGCAGATCCTCTGAAAGCTGGGATGGATGCTCCACTGTTGGCAGAGCAGGAACTCAGGCGGGACCATAGAGGCCTCTCCTGGGAAGCTCAGAGAGGAGTGCATTTCTGCTGGTGGAAATCAGCTTTCTGCAACGTTGCTGAGCTCCTTGCTGCTTTAAATGCTCGCCTAGATGTTAATAATGATGTTGTTCCATAGCTGAACAGATTCAAACAGTGGGAAATACACCCACCTTATTTAGAGGTGGCTAAATAAGCATATTTTATTTAATAAAATGTGATAAGACTCCTTTTGGCATTAGGCCTGTTCTCGTTGTCCCCCGTGTTGGTTCCTGTGTCTCCGCTGGGTACAGGGCTGCCTGGCGCTGATACTGGCAAAATGTGGGGTTTTTTTAATGAGGAACCAACATCTTTGACTGAGGAATTTGGCTCCACTTTGTGACTGCAGTCAGCCAGTGACAGTTGAAGATTATGACATTAAAAATATATTTTTTAACTACAGTTAATTGATCCTCGTGGGAAATTAGCATGCAATGGGCCGTTTGCTCTCTATTTATCACTCTGCTCTGCTGAATGAACTTGGCTGTGCTGTCTGCTCCTGTATTTCCACCGTGATCCATGAATCCCCCCCATACCTCAGTGATGCCAGGCTTGGATTTCAGAAGGCAGAGACTTAACCCCAGCTGGGACAGGCAGCAGCCGCCCTGCTCTGCAGGTGCCACTGGAGGACATACAGTGCTGGATGGCTTCAGACATTCTGTGGGTGCCCTGCTGCAGTCTGCATCCCCGTTTTTCTTTCTGCTGCTTTCCTTCTCCTGCCCCGCTGCAGCTCTGGCTGGGAAGCCAGGGCCATGTGTGTGTCTCCAGGCTATACATGGAAACTCGGCTTTCTGCGACCGACCGTGGCTCTGCAATAAACAAGGGGAGCGTGTCCCTGCCTGACTGGCACGTTAAGCAGATGTTCAGTCTCCAGACCTCATTTCAGGCAGTCAGAAATGAGAAGGGAGAAGATGATTTTGTCTCCTCCCCAGCAGCCTGATGCCCTCGCGAAGCTCCAGCGTTCGTGATGCCAGGCTGCAAACCCGGCGTGAGCAGCTGTGCTGGAGCTGCTGGCTGGATTGCAGGGATGCTCCCTCCCAGGGTATTTGAGTGTGTGTGAGGCTGGCTCCAGCTGCAGAGATGGAATGGGCTGAAAAGATGCTTTAGAGGCACTGAAGAAATGCTGAAAGAGTATGCTGGAAGCTTGGGGGTTATGGGGCTGTGTCACAGCTGAGCTGACCGCTTTAACTCTCCTTCGAGCTACTCTCTATTTATTTCTTTCAGAAGCAGCTCAATTTTTCATAACTTCCCTGTGTGAAAGGCTTATTATTTTCTGTTGTTGTTATTATTCTCCAAGGTTACACAGCAGCTCTGTGGCAGCTCTGTGCAGCCCTAGGAATGAGCTGAGCCATCTTGGCTCCCATTTTCACATGCATCCAGACACCTTTGCCCTCACCCCCAGGCAGCAGTGATGGGGAGATGTCCCTTTGACAGAGGGATGTAATAAGGGTTATAAATAGAATAACTGGGCACAAAGAGCTAATTGATGTGTAGATGTGCTCTTGTTAATTGGGGACACTATAAACACCACTCTACCTGGGCTGGACACAGGTAAGAGGTGGACACAGGTTAAGGGGACACCTGGACACAATTAAGGGGAGGTGGTTTGCTCCTTTCCACCTGAGACATGAGGAGCAGAGCGAGAAGTTCTCAGCCCTCTGCTCCAGATAACAGGTCAGCCTTCCCCTTGCCAGGTTGGCCACGCTCTTCCCACCTCCATCTATGCAAGCAGTTGTTAAATTGATCCCTCCTGTTCCCATTTAAGTTTTAACTGCACAGATGACTTCTGTGTAGGTGCAAGAAAGACAGTGGTCAAAATTATAGGTAATGGCTACTTGGAGAGCAGAGCATCTGTGCAGCAGGCTGGGAAATTGTGAGTATTTCTTGGGAGAAAACGGAAGGGCAGTGGTGGTCTTTTAAAGCTGTTCCAGACTAAATCCAGCACTGAGCAGAACCACTTCAATCCACGTACTTCCTATGGAAGGTTTTCCTTTCAGCAGCAGCACAGTGGTCACCACAATGGGATGCTCCAGCAAAACCATCTCAGGGCTGCACCAGGCAGCATCTGCCTTTCACAGGATGCTGCAGGAGTGACAGATCCCAGGCTGGTTTCCCCTGCTTGGCTGCTCAAAAAACCCCAGGGGTGTCCGTGGTAGTGACAACGGTTGAAGCTGTTTCGGGTAAATGCTTCAACTTCCCATCCCAACAACAGGTGTCCCCCATCCTAGGGCTTCTCCTTAGTCCTACATCCACCCAGAGAATGCCAGCAGAGCTGCAGCTACTCCACTTACAGCAAGGCAAGGATGTGGGAAGCATTCTCACGGGAACCTGGCCAAGTCCTGCTCCCCAGCCAGCGCTCGCTTTGCTGTGCCTTGGGTGGGACAGCAAACCAACCTCATCCTGGGCTGCATCAGGAGAAATGTGGCCAACAGGCTGAGGGAGGGGATTCTGCCTCTCTGCCCTCGTGAGACCCCACCTGCAGTGCTGCATCCAGCTCTGGCATCCCCAGTGTGGGAATGACATGGACCTGTTGGAGTGAGGAGAGCTGGTTGCTCAGCTTGGAGAAGAAAAGGCTCTGGGGAGATTTTATAGCACCTTCCAGTATCTAAAGGAGACCTAAAAAAAAGCTGGAGAAGGGCTTTTTGCAAGGGCCTGTAGTGAAAGGACAAAGGGAAATGGCTTTAGATCGACGGAGGGTAGGTTTCAATTAGATACTGGGAAGAAATTCTTTGCTCTGAGGATGGTGAGGCACTGGAACAGGTTTCCCAGAGATGTTCTGGATCCCCCATACCTGGCAGTGTTCAAAGCCAGGTTGGATGGGGCTTTGAGCAACCTGCTCTAGTGGAAGGTGTCCCTGTCTATGACAGGGGGGTCAGAAGTAGGTGATCTTTAGGGTCCCCTCCAACCCAAACATTTCTCTGACAATTCTGTAACTGATTACTTTCCTAAAGTAATTGAAAATTGCTCCTGCTCGTTATGCACCTATTCAGGGAGCAGTGGTTCTGAGGAATTTAGCGAGGAGTTATTTGGCATGCACGAGGACAGTTTGGGCAGTTTTCCTCTAGCAATAAGGCAAAAAGGATCGAGGGTAAAAGACTCACATGGGACAAAATCTGCCTGGGGCACAGAGTCAGTTCAGAGATGTCTTTGAGTGCCCGTGTGCAGGAAAAAACTAATTTAACACAATGCAGGGCTCCATTCCCCACAGTGTGGAGTACTTCAGGCCCAAGGGGAGGTTTTCACAGGAGCTTCTGCCTTTGGCAGTGCTTCTGAGGGCGGTGGCCACCCCAGCACCCACCTGGCTGGGCTTCGGTCGCTGTGAAGCACCGAGTGACAGCAAAGGTCACTGCAGCTCCACCAGAGCACCCAGCACTGATGGTTCACCTGGAGAAAATGGCAGCTGGAACTGGAAAGGAGGAGGTGATGGGATTGGGAGGCGATTTTGGGTAGCAAGGGGGGAGAAAGTGAGGGTGTTTGCTCAGCAGATGTGCTGAGGCTACCCGGCACAGAGAAAGATGGATCCCTGCCTTCCTCTGAGCCAGTCTCATCACACGAAAACAAGAGGCCAGAGACTGAGGTTTATGGCTGGTGTGTCTGAAACAAATCAAAGCAAAGAATATTTGGCTTGCCTGAGCGTGGCAGGGAACATGCCAAATATTTCATGTGGGAGCACAAGGGTCAAGGTGTTGCTCTGCTCTGCATTGGAGTGGCACACCCTGGTGGGCAGGGGCTGATGGCAGCAGCAAGGAACGGGCCAAAAGTCACAGATATTGGACCAGAATTTAAATAAAAACTCCAGAATTAATTATACAGCTCAGTGGGATGGAGCTGGGAGCAGAAACTGGATGTCACCCCAGGGGACTGCAGTCTGCTTTAGGGACCTCCAGCTGCACTGCGCTGCTGATCTCCTGCCTTCCCAGTCCCTTCCCAGTCCCTTCCCCATCCCACCTCTCTTCTGCAGCACAAGTTGGCCACACGAAAGGACAGGATTGCTGAGACAAGAGGAAAATGGTTTTTCATTTCCACCCATCTGTGTTTGCTCACTCATCTCTCTGACTCCCTAAGTCAGAATTTAGCACCTAACACCTCTCCTTCCCACCCCCCCCTAATTTTCCTGCCTTGTGATTTGGGTTTTCCCTGGGCATTACCCTACTCCTTGGGATGTGAAATTTCCTGCTAGGGGCATCACTTGAATTTACACACATAATGCAAAGGCTGAGAAGGGGAGGTGAGAAGCATCATGTGAGGGGTGCAGTGTTTGTATAAAGCTTCCAGAAATGGCAGATCACTGACCTGGATGGCAGGAGTGGCTCTGCAGCCTGAGCCCACCACACTGGGCCAGCTTTGGGATGGAGGTGGGTAAGGTGCTGGAGGGAGAAGTCTTCCCTTGGGCAAGTTGCTGGAGGAGCAGCAGAAACTCCTGTGCAAGTTGAGCCAGACAGAAAGAAACATCGTTGTGTCTATTTTAGGATTTTTGTGCTGCTGCTCCTCACCACCCTGTCCAAATACATCCCTTTAATGGATGCTGCCCGAGAGGAAGCACATCCATTCTCCTGTGAGAGGGTGCCTGTGCCCATAAGCCTGTTTCCCAACACTATAAATTGGTCCCATAAAAGATGTTACTCCTCCCTGCCTCTCCTTAATAACTCTGTGCTGTGGCCATAACAGCGCTTTGCTGCCATCATATTTTTCACCAGGACTCCAGTCCCCCTCTCTTTTTTCCCTCCTGGGTACTGAAGAGCTCCTAGCAAAACCAGGCAGTTCAGCATCCCAGAGGGGCCTGGTGAGGATGCTTTGGGAGAAGTTGGGACACTGGGCACGCAGGGGAGGGCAGTGGCAGTAGGGCCACATGAGGATTTGGGAGCTGGGTGGGGGTAGCTCGGGTGCACAGAGTGAGGCCCCAGCAGCTCTGCAGCCACAAGGGTAAATCCATTGTTTTTTCAGACTCATCCTCCTGGGATGATCCCTCTGACGATCCCAGTGCCCTGTGGGAAGCCCAGCCCTGAGACAGCAGCTGCAGTGGAGGCTGTGGGCCCATCCTGGGGGACTCAGCATTCCTTGTTGTGCGAGGAGCATCTCTGCTGCTCTTATCCAACCTGCCTTCCTAATGGATTGTGCTGCCCAGTGCCAAACAACGCAAATCTGGGGGTGAAATGGAGCAGGGAGAGCTCCCAGCTGGCAGCCCGTCTCCTGCCCATCCCAGCTCGCCCTGGGCACAGCGTTGGATCCACAGGGAGCACCAGAGACCCTCCTGACGCCCCTTGCCACTCAGAGGGGCAGACTCTCAGCTTTATTTAAAAGACGTAAATGCCTAATTCCCCCTACAGGTGACCAAGTGGGGAAGTGCTCATCTACACCCAGCTCCCCCCTCCCCAGTGCCACTGGGACCAGTAGCAAAGTTAGGTCCTCTGTGCATGACAGGCATCCAAGTTGTGGCATCTGCTGGGGTTTTTTGTGGCCGCTACTCGGGGCTGCTCCTCTTCCTTGCATGCATGGGGAACGTAGCAGAGTAATTTCTGTCTGGAAGTTCATGTTCCCAAGTTTCTTTTCCCTGAGGACCTCAGAGCCCTTTCACTGAGCACTAAGGAGGTGACGTGGTCTCCTTCAAAAATAAATGCATTCCTTGGGTGCACAGTGTGTAAGCAGAGTGCAGCGTGGTCGCTGAGAATCTGCACAAGCCCAGCATCAGGGAGTTAGGTATTAAGATAATAAAGGTTTAAAAGAAACCCTTAGAGGCTTCTCTGACAGTTGAAGCTTGGGGGTATCCCTCAGTCACTGGGTAAAGTTCCTGGGGGGAACTTTAGGATGTGGTTCCCCTCTTCCTGTGTCACTTGTGTGCATGGCTGGGTGCCTTGGGGGTAACAGGGCAGGGCTGTGTGCTGCAGAGGATTCCCACATCTGGGCCCAGCTGCATCCCTACACACAGAAATGGGACAGAAACACGCGGATCCTCTCTGCTGCTCACTGCGCGAAGGAGAGGGGGAACATCTCAAAGATCCTGTCAGCTCACGTCTGGCACACCCTGCCCAACAGGTTGGGTAAAACCGAGCAGCTGCAATGTTTTCTCTCTCACTCATGCCTAGATTCTTTTTTTCACAGAGGATCCCATCCCTTTGCTGATCATTCCCTCTCATCTGAGCTGTGACTCTCCTGCTGCAGCCCTGCAGCACGTTGCTGTCAGGAGCAGCCCCCTTGCTTTATGCTCTTCCAACAAAGCATGGCCAAGTATTTGCATGAGGGCAGCTTTAATGAGCTGCTTTTCTGACATCGTAAATATTCTTGTCATCTTCCTGACAAATTCATGCTTACCCTCCCCCTCCCCTCTCTTTCTAACTGGCTAAAGTGTTAACCATTATTATTATTATTGCTTTAAGGCTTATTAATATTTTGGAGTACAGTAGTGACACTGGGAGAAGGCTGGGAGGTTGTATGAATTAATGCTCCTTTGCCTGTCAGGGTATTTAAGCCTTAGGTCTGGGATGTGGGTGATTTAAATAATTCCCATGGATTCCTCAGCTTCCCTTGTCACATGCATGGGGACAGGAGAAATCACACGTACAAGCATGATTAACTAATGAGCTGTCTAATGAAGGGCTTCTGACTACAGGCATTAACCACCTACTGCCAAACAGATCGGGGGGGAAAAAGGGCATAATCCCATGTCAAAGTTCCCTACTGCGTCACCCTGCCTTTGGTGACAGAGGCTGGGCCCACCCCACGTGTGAGAGATGTTCTCTTCTGATAGGAAGAAGTTTATTTCCCCAACGAAGCCCCAACGAAATCTTCTCATTTAGCAGCCTTGAGCAGGGCGTTGCCAGCCACAAAAACCCAGTTGGAACCCAAAACGAATAGCCCATAAAGTGAGGAGAAATTTAATAAAAGAAAAAAACCCCTAAAATTTGTCATGGCTACATGTGTAAAACAGAGGTTATCACATTGATACTCTCACAACACACCTTCCCAATACTTACAAGTTCCACATTTATAAGGCCAGGCCCTGCCTCTGGAGCAGGATTTGCCAGCTGCAGGCACTGCCTGTACCAAACAGGGGCTGCAGGGCCAGGAAATGCAGCTCTGCTTCCTCATGCCGCTAAATCTAAAGCTTTTCGTGGAAGCAGGAAAAACACTGTCTGCAATTGGCTGCAGAGCCATGCGTGGGTCAGCAATGCTTTTGGGGGCTGCGAAATGTCACCTCTTGCTGTGGGATGCAGGGACCTGCACCAGGCAGCCACCAGCTCCGCCCAGACTGCTTCAAGGAATTAGAAGCATCTCCTGGGGCTCCAGCCTTTCTGCCTCTCAGGTTGGGACTGAGTTATTTATCCAAACATGACATTTCTCAACCCACAAGTAACCTCTCTCTCTGTTTTTCTCCTGGAGCCAAGGGGGAGTGTTGAAATAAGGGTGTCCCTCCAGGCTCACAGGGGATCAGTGGCATTCCTGGTGGCTTACCCCTCACTGGGCTGCTGGGAGGGGTTTTGTGCTGAGGTAGGATGTAGATATGGATCCTGGAGAGTTTGGTCCACCTGTTTTCTGAGGTGAAGTGCACACCTACTTGCCATTCCCAAATCTAGGATTCTTGATACACCAAACGGGATTTTTACCGCGGGTGTGGCCTGTGAGTTTCCATCCCATTCCCTGTGTTTAGCTTATTTCCCCGGGGGCTGTTTGGGGCCCTGCTCAGCCTGGGCTGGGCATCTCTCCTGTGAGTGTTTCCTGACTCCCAACGTGCAGGAAGCGGTTTGGAGGGATGTTGCGGAAATTCTTTGTCTCCACTTCCTATTTCTTTTCCTGCTCACCCCCCTCACACAGGCTCGTGTGCTGCCTGCTCGGGCAGCCTTGGGCTTCCTCGTTCTGGTGCATGTCTGGTGTTTTGTGCTTTATAAAAGGTGGGAAGGGCTGGTTTTTGATCACCAGTGTTTGTCTGGGCGATGCCTTGTGCGCTTGGCATGGCCAGGCACTGATGTGGCCATCCTGGTGAAGGACACTGGCTTTCAGCCAGGCTGATCCATCCTTTCCAGAGGCTGGGGTGGCCCTTGCTCTGCTGAATGTCCTCCCATTCAGGTGCTGGGAGAGCACAGTGGTTTTGGGTGCAGGCTGAGGGCATCCGTTCTTCTTCTCATCCTGAAAAAATGGCTTTATTCCCACCAATAATAGGATGTGAGAGCTGCCAAAAATCCTGGTGTTTCCTGACAGCATTGCCAGCAGCTATTCCTGGGTGCTCATGTCCTCAAAGGGGCAACAATTTGTGTGTTGGAAAGTGAATTTCTGCTACTCAGAATGTGCCTGTGCAGGGAGGAGGCCAGTGGTCGTGCCTGCAGTTTGGTTCTGTGGTTTGCAGCCCAGAAGTCCCCACCGTGGTAGGAGTTACGCTGTGGTAGGAGAGAGGCTGATGCTGCTGGGGCGAGGGACAGCCCAGCCCCTCTGCCTCCAATGTCTCTTCCAGCACCACAAAGGCACCTGAGCTGGCATGGCAAAAGGGATGGCATGGCCCCATGGCAAAGGGCTCTCGCTGTGGCTTGGCAAACCCTGGGCAAGCTCTGCCCCCTGTCTCATCCCCTCCAGCAGTGCCACGGACGTGCTGGTTCCCCAGGGATTGCTCAGCCTGGTATTATTTTGCAGCTTCAAAGTCTTCAGCTGGATTATTTTTTTTCCCTAAGTATTTAGCCAGCACCTGCAGCCTTGACAGTTCTCTGGTTTGGGCCAGGAACTGGTGATACTCTTCGTGAGCCAGAAGGAGCCCATGGGCAGATTAGCACCAGGCACCTGCCTTTGCCAGGGGCCTTTCCCGTTTCTGTGATGTGTTCTACCCCAGAGGAAAACAAAGGGTGTTACAGGGGAATCGGGGTGGGTAAACTCTGCAACACCTGGAGTGGAAATTTGTTAGCTTCTCCCACCTGCAGCTTCCCTCAGACTCTGTGGGACTCCCATCCCTCCTGCCGTGCCTCTGCATCCCAGAAGCATCCACCCCCTGCCTCAGGGCGTCAGACCAAGGCAGGGATGGCCAGGGCTTACCTGCTGACCCCGGGCAAGTCCTACTCGGAGTCTGAAATACAAATCCTAATTCTTTAACTACAGCCCCCTCTAATGGCACGATCCCAGCAGCTCCCTGCACGGCGCTGGTGTTTGGGTGGATGCAAATCCTGCTCTGCAGCTGCGGGTTCCTCTCCGGCAGGGCACGCCAGCAACGCTGCTGGGCCATACCCAGCCTGCCAGGAGTCCCCGGTCAGGGGCACAGCAGCAGCTGGCACCTCCCTTGGGACACCGCCGGCTGTGGCTGCGCCCCAGGCTGCTCCGTGCCGTGCCAGAATGGGGTTGGTTCCCCCCTTTTTACTGGTGTGCAAAAGCAGCTGCTTTGGTGAGCTGTGCTGGGCTCTGAACAGCATTCCTTGTCTGGAGGTCCCTGCGCTCCTACAGGAGCACGTGTGGGACACAGAGCAGCCGCCCAGTGGGACACGCCGGCCTGGACACATCTCCTGGCTGCTGCAGGGGCTGGGGCACTGATGGAAGCCCAGACTCAGCTGGCTCCCAGCCCTTTCCAGCGAGGAAAATCGGGAGGATTTCCAGCAAACCAATGGGGTGGGCCCTGGGGCGCAGAGCTGGGCCAGCCACTCGCTCGCCCAGGGCCACCCGCGGCTGGGCTGAGCCCCTGCAGCCGCGTGGAGCTCTGCTCTGCTGTCCCAGCGGCAACACAAACCTCACCTGATGGAGACTTCAGCTGAATTTAAATGCTGTCTGCGGCTGAGGTGTGAAAAGCCATGAGGAATGAGAGCAGCGGGGCTTGTTTGGCCGGGATGGCTCAGCCCGGCTGCTGCCTGGAGGAGGGGCCCTGCCTCTGCTCCGGGCCCTGCTGGCTGAAGCTTGCCTCTCTCTCCTGGAGGTGGTGGTGGGTGCGGGGTGCTGGTAGGGGCTGTCCTGAGCCTGAGCAGGCTGTTGCTGCTGCCTTTGGGGGACAGTTTCATACCAGCCAGGTCAGTAGCCGGTTTAGGGTGGTTTGTTTTGTTTTGTTTTGTTTTGTTTTGTTTTGTTTTTTAACTTCACTTGCACACATCTTCAAATATTGGTGGTGACTCAAACGCAACTCCCAGTGCCAGATGTGGCTGCTCTTGTCATCTGGAGCCAAACTGTGGTGTCGAGATGATCTAGGAGCAGGCTGGAAAGCCAGGATGCTCCACTGTGTCCACCCAGGGTGAGTGAGGTGGGCGGGCAGGAGGTGCCTGCTGCCCTCTGTGATGCTGTGGGGATGCTTTAGTCACGTTATCCATGATATCCACTTGTGCCAAGGTGTGCACTGGCACCGTGTGTGCACCCACAGCCCCGGTGTTCCCAGCCTGTCTGGGTGAGTTTGCTGGAGGCCCAGCAGGAACCCAGCTGCAGCTCCTTGCCTTGAAAACAACTGCGGGGTTGAAGTCAGGATCAGGATTTTTCCAAGCCTGGCTGGGAGAAATGTTCCTGTGGCTGGGCAAAGCAGCTCCTCTGTGCAACAGGCTTGCTACATCCCTTCCAGTGCTGGGGGTGTTTCTCTTCACCTCCCACTTGCTCTGTGCAAGAGGCTGTGCTCTGATCTCCCATGTGACCTGGTCCCTGAGACCCTCATGCTGGGTGAGTCTGAGTGGGGATGGTGATTTTGGGGCTTTTGGAGAGCCCTGGGGACATGAGGGCACGGAGAGCAAGGTGGCATCATCGGGCATTGTCCCTTTGGCTCCAGAGCAGGCACCATGGTGAGAACAAACCCCAGCTCCTCCAAAGCAACAAGTTACACCCTATCCCACAGAAGCACAGAAATGCAGGAAACCAACAGCTGGAGCCTTGTGATAGTTCTTTTCTTCCACTGTTTTTAGTCTTTGCCCGTCCCTTGGCACTAGGGAAGGGGATCCTCCAGCAGCTGGAGCTGGACCAGGCTTTGTGGTGCTGCTGTGGCACTGCCGTGGCACTGCTGGGGCCGGCCAGGCTGGCACCCACCGGGCCAGCCAGCCCTGCTCGGGCTGGGCATGCCAAGGCCTCCCTGCTCCTCCATTGTTTTCATTTGCTATGTGGCCACTGCAAGACCCACCAGCGAGGTTGGAAGGGAAATCTGGCCCATCTCCCACTGGGTTGGCTCCAGGGAAGCAGAAACTGGCTCTCTGTGGGGTCCCTTTTGCTGTGAGGGGGGCTCCCCACCTCAGCCCCTGTTTATCCAGTACCCACGGGCTGGGTACCAAAGCCTACCTGTAAAAATTAGTTTTGGCACAAGAATCCCTGGGAGAGCCTTTGCCAAGGAAAAATATTGTCGGCAGGCTCTAGGAAAACAGGATTGCTCATCCAGGGGAAAACCACCCGGCCAGGTTGAGCAGCCTCACAGATACACTCAGCACAGCTTTATGTCCAGCTGCAGATGGGTGCCTGCAAAAGGAGGATGCTTCTCCTCAGCGTTGCTTCAGTTTACCCCACCTTGGGTTGGTGCAGGCCTGTGGGTCCCCACTGCCGATCTGGGGGACACATCGGGCCAAAGGGGGCATTTGTGGGGTGTAGCTGGCTGGGGCAGGGCGTGGTTTCTGTGCTGGGGCTGTGCTGGGATGCTCCGGAGCTCTGCTGTGCCAGGGCAAAGCCCAGCCCTGGGGCACTGCCTGGGGGACAGCTGATCTTGCTTCCTGCCTTGTTCTTCCCATCACCAGGCCTGCATGGAGTCACTTCCCCCTGGGCATGAAGCAATCCAAGCTTTAGTGACACTTATTTTTGCCTTTAGACACCAAAAACCTCAGTTCTCTTCAAGCCAGAACCAACTTCAACAACAACAAGCAAAACTCTGCAAGTTGCTGTGCACTCACCCTGTGATCGTGTCTGACTGTCCTGATGCAGGCTGCAAATAACTTCCCAATGTTTTACAGAGCCTGAGAGATGGGATTTGAGACTTGCAACCCTCCAATGCCAACTACAGCAAAGGGCAGAAAGACCTGGAGTGGCTTATGCGAGGAAGGAGGCCCCTTCATAAGGCCCATCCAGGCAGGTCTAGAAAGGACAGCTGGGTCACAGCTGGGTCACAGCTGGGTGCTCCTGTGGCACAGGAAGGGTTCGAAGGTGACAGCTACCCCAGTTTCACGAGCAGTCACAGCCAGAGGGGCCCATGCCCAGCCCGTGCCCAGCCCTGGGGCAGCAGAGGGTTTTGCTGGGCTCCCCGAGGCCCCGTGGCAGAGATGCCCCTCAGTCCATACAGCAGAGCCTGTTCCCAGCCCTAAAGGCTGTCCCAGGCATCCCGGGCTGTGCAGGTATTTCACTAATGACTGGTGGCAGAGGGCCAAGCATTTGTTCCGCTGGGTGAGCAGTGGCCGCTCTCCTGCCCACAGATCATCAAGAATGCAGGGGCAGAGCCCGTATTTGAGTTTCCCTGGGCAGACGAGCTGCCAGCAACCCTGGATGTGCTTCCCCAGGACATTCCTGCTGTGCCTGGGGATGCAGCCACAGCAGGAAAGGAGCTGCAAGCAGGCCTGGAGGGGTGGCACAGAGGCTCAAACATCCTTGGAGAAAGGGAGTCATGAACTGTCCAGGCCAAGGGAATCAGCTTTTTTTCCACCAGGGGGGCACAGCCAAGGGGAATTTTTGCTCAAAGGCACTGTGAGGGATAACACCAAACCTCCTCCTGGGCCCAGCACACACCAGCTGCCAGGTCAGGTGAGAGCAGTGACCAGCACCCAGCAGCTGCTTCCTGGAAACAAACGTGTAGGAAACCTGAAGTACAACACTGAGGAAAACACAAGAAGTGGATGATGAACTAAGGAATTGCATCTCCAAATCTGACCCCCAGCAAGGTATGCCAGTGACGAGCCCCTGATTAAAAGGAGCAGGTTTCTCACCAGCTTCATGATGGAGAAGGTACAAGATGAAAATAACAGAGGCCATGAGAAGAATTTGTTATAGAGAACCAGTGTTGACCTTGTTTTTCCTCATTCCTTGCACGTTTCTTAACTTTTGGATACCAGACGATAACAGATGCAATATCTATATTGCATGGCCATATCTATATCTATAGTAGTCCAAGTAGTTCAATACATTTCTTTAAGCCAGTCTGATGTTTCAATAAAACTTCTGATGTCCAAGACAGGTCTCAGATGAATGGTATTTGGGGAAAGATTTGGGATGGCATTTCATGCTTTCCTTAATCTTCTGGTGCATGGTGCTGGGTGTAGCTGTGGATTGAGTTTCAAAGTTTTATTTTTTAAAGCAATGGACCCAAAAGCACATAGCTGACATTTGTAACCTGCCCTCTGACTCCAGCTGTGGCTGCAAGCTGAGGGCACCAGAGCCCAAGGCAGGTACGCTGCTGCCACAGAGCACGGGACCAATACTGCCACAGGGACTTACACACCTCTGTGGCAAATAAAGCAGTGACCCAGCCCTAAAATTTGTCCCTTCGTACTCAGCCTGCCTGCACAACGAGCAGGAGTGAAGGCACAGACAGGCTGTCTGCGAAAGCTGAAAGCTCCTGCTGCTGAGCTGGGTTTGCAAATGAACCAACAGCGGGAGCTGGGCTTAGGGACTGAAATGTTTGGCTGGGGAGGTGGAATGGGGGAGATCAGAGCAGAAATAGCTGGGGAGCAGCACCTTGCATGAGAGGAACTCCAATTTCCAGGCAGCCTGGAGCACACGTGTGCTCACAGGGCTCTTGCTCTAGCTGGCACCTTTGGGCAGTGGTGCCTGTATGGAAGGTGCCGGCCCAGACCCCACAGCGTGTGGCTGAGGCAGCCAAAGGTGGCAGGGGAACGCAAGGGTGGGCAGGAGTGACAGAGCAAAAATGCTCCAGGAACACGAGTCCAACAGGCTGGGAGGGATTAGAGTGGGCTTTTTCCAGCTTCCCCTGCAGTTCTTGCGCTGGGAATGCAGTGGGTGGTGGAAAGAAAAGGATGCAGATTGCAGGATCTGGTGCTCGAGAGAGGAGAGCTTCAAGCCTTCGTATTTTGGATTAAAACGGGTAACAGCTGTCCCGAGCTGTCAGTCTGGAGCATGGCTGGCACTTGGGTGGACACTTCGCTCCTTTGTACTTCCAACAGGGCTGTGCAGCCTCCTCTTACAGCTCCTGGAGCAACACACAGATAGGAGGAGGCTGAATGGCTGAGCTACCCAAGGGCTCCTCTGACAGCAGACCCCCGAGCCTGCGGCCCTGCCCAGTACAGAGACCTCCAGGACTGCTCCCAGCTGCTCTAAATCACAGCCTCTAACCTGTGACCGACAAGGCAAAGTACGAGGCAGAAAGTGCCAAAAGCCAAGGCGTAGGAAGGACAGCAAGGAAGATGGGCAAGGATAATTTCACAGAGCAGCCAAGCGGCTGAATTAGCAGTTCGAGTGCACTGCTTATCCTTCTGGGACAGCAGAGCCAAGGAAGACCATGCTTTGTTGTCTCCCACTGAAGTGCTTTGAAGAACCTGCACTAACAATGGCTTTGCCCTGAGATTATTTAGCTTTTCTCAAAGGACCAGTGTATTCAGAACTGAGCTTTGTCAAGCTGTTGATGTTCTATTACCTGGAGTCACTGCCAGTGACTCCGTTCATTCCACAGAGTATTTATAGTAACTCTCTTGTGGAAGGGAGCTGCCTAACGTGAGCTCTGAGGAGCACAGTGCTTCCCTTTTAATTGGGGAAAGGGGAATTTATACACGCATGAGACAGGTGAAATAGGCTCAGCCGGGGCAGGCTTGCTGCTGTAATTACTTTGGTTTCCAATGCACTTGCACATTTCATGTGAAATTAGCTTGAACATACCCAGACTACGGTACATTGAACTTCTCAGCATCCTGCTTCTTGCAGCACAGCACTTGCTTTGTTCTCTCTCAAGAGAATTCTCCTCCCCAGCTGAACTCTGGGACCAAACTAGTTCACATCCTGGCCTCAGCTCCAGGATAAGCTACTTACCAGCAGCAGGTAAGCAGTGCAAGCAGATTCTGGCTGACACAAACCTCAGCATAACTTGCCTTTTTGCCTCTAGGTCCTTGCTTTTTGTCTTGTTCAGTCTAAACCATGCATGGTCCTGTCCCTTGCCCTCTGGGCGAGGGACTTCAGGACTCTCTTGGAGGAGAGAGCTTACAGATTTTAGCTGCCCACATCCAACCCCTTCTGCTACCCGCTCAAAACCCAAAGAGAGGATGCAGTTCCAGCTGGCCTCTTCCAGTATGGACAGATAGCCCCATCCAGTGAGCCAGTGGCATTCCTGGGCAGAGCTTTTGACCAGTGTGAGCATGGTGCTGAACCTCTGAATTGAGAGAGCAGATGACAAGCTTATCTTAGCTCAAGAGCCATACACAGCAATGCCAAGGTTTGCAAATTAATAAAACGCCAACATCAGCATTACAGATAAATGTATTTTAATTAGGATTAAATACTATCTCAAGGTATCTTGAAATCGCACTTGTACTGTACTATCAACAGCCAGAGGCAATAAAAAAAAGTCTGAAAACGTAGAAGTTCTAACATCCAACACATGACAGTAAGTGCTGCCATTTAAAGCGACAAACACCGCTCCCAAGAACAGATATTCTTAGAGGAAAAAGTTGTAACATTTTTGTATGGACCAAAAAAAAAAAAAAAAAAAAAGAAATTTGAAACCCAGAAGAAATATATTAGTGCCTCCCTTTTTAAAAGGTTTTTTTTTTTTTTGGTTGGTTTTTTTTTTTTTTTTTTACATTAAATACAGTTTTCTTTAAAAGCAAGGTACTTTCTAAATTCATGGTTTATATACTGTATGTACACAAGAGCAGAACATTGTACAGTGTTTTTGGATAAAGCAGCACTAACTAGCTGTAAGCTGGTACGGTGTTGCTGACCCAAAAAGCAAGATGACAAGTTAAGCACTCTAGGAGAAGTATCTCCACGGTTGGTATGAGAAAAGTAAAGTATCATGTATGTACAAACTGACCGTTCAAACAAACCCCGCCAGCTCAACATCATTTGCCGTGGAACTGCCCATGCTGCAGCTGATCAATGGAAGTCTGACTGCAAGAGCTGGTCTGAGACCCAAAGCAACCATTTCCTTTCAGTAACAAGGTGCATCACCCATGCAGAGAGCACTTGCACAAGTCATTATTGCAACACGTCACCCCCGGGCTCCGGGGGGAGCAGATTCTTACTGCAGCCTCAAGCCAAGTAGCCACCTGCATTCTTTTTTCACTATACAAAATACAAAATGCCCCAACCAAACCGTATGAAATTGAGATTAAAGCTACGTTAAGTATCTGTATGTGCACCTGGCCTTTCCGCCCACAGTTACAAATTAAAGCAGAAAGTTTGCACCCCACTTTCACCAGTTCAGACTAAAATGGAGTGGCAGTGATTTCCATCATTAGTGCAACATTAACTCCCATACGCTATCAAAGTGACTGACTGCTCTCCAGATGCACAACGTGCCTATTCAGGTCTTACAAAACCAAATCAGAACTTTGTGCAGAAAACTGGTTTCAAGTTTGTAGCCTTTTTTTAAGACTTTTTAGAAGTCTACCCCATTAAAAACCCATTAAACTCAGGAGTAGTTTGTGTCCTGTTCAAAGTCAATGCATCAAAAAGTGACATTTTTTATTCTAGGGTTAGCAGTGGGGCAGAGATTAAGGTTCTACTTGTTACATGTACTTTTAAACATCATTCAGCTTACACCTTCAGAAGAGGTTATTTGCTGTACTCTCAGGATGCTGTTCACCCTTGTCTTAGACACTACACTGGTTTAAGGAAGTGAATGTTTCTTCTTTGATGAGGACAGAAGTGAGACAACTTGTTTCTAAACTGCATAAACTTAAAGTTTCAAGTTTTAATGGTGTAAAAAATCTGACATTCAATTACAGTTAAGAGAAACTTGCTACACAGCAAACTGCATCCAAATCTATCAGTTACTGATGGGACCTTTAAATTAACCATTAACGAGTTATTCAAGGCATCCAGACCTGGAAACATCAGATCACCCAGCCAGTGAGCCAGCAACTCCCTCCCCCTTTTTCATGAGGCTTTACCAAGCACAACTGATGTGACCTCAGCACTGGAGCCAACGACTCCAATCCCCAAAAAGGTTAGGGAGATCCTGTGTTAAGCCCAATGCAATATGCATTAGTGTCATGGAGCAGGAAGATCCCAGTGTCTACTTGTTAGAAGTTCACACAAACCATACAGATACAGACAGGATAAAACACAGACTCAAAAGGATCCATTATGCTTGAAGAAAATTCCAAATAAAAAGACATCTTCTGCACAGCCCAGCCTCAGACACAGCCACACCTTTATCTAGTATAATAAACTCTGTAGTAAACTGTTTTTGACCTCCATAGAGAGTAGGAGTTGTCAAACTTAAGAAGATAAACTCCTCTCCCTGGGTATTGGTGGCTGCCAGCATACACTTCTTCATGACAGTCTCGTCTGTACACAGGCACTATTTCATCTAGCTGAGGCTTGTTGGCATTCTTTTTGGCTTTTTCTTCATTGCTAGTATTTTCTGCAAGGGAAAAAAAAGGGTGTCAGTGAACATGGGTGGATACTTTACAAGAGAAAGTCAGACTGATCCCTAGTGGACAAGGCCCTCTTTGTTAGTTTAGGAGTGAGAGGAGTCGCAGGGATTCATACCAAGGCTGGGGCTGAAGCACTCAGAAGCAGGAGGAACAGCAAACATGCTCACTTTATCATGACTTTCACAGTTTGATATGAAAACTCACCACACCCATCTGCCCAGCACAGCCAGGTCAGTTTGGGGAGATGCCAAATCCCAGTTTTCAGTAAGAAACCACCTCCCACTGACTGCCACTGACCTGACATACTGACTACCACAGACTACTGGGAGTGGTATCCAGAAAGCCACTGCTTCCTAGGTCAGGGCAGCTCCTTCCAAGCAAGCCACATGCTCATTTCAAAGTATTTTTCTGATGGTATGTTGGACTCCCCCACAGGCAAAGGCTGGGACCTGTGTCTCAGCCACCATCAGGACTTGTGCTCTGAAGCTGTTCTGCTGCACCTTCGAGGAAACTTCCTGCCTAGAAACATGTCTTGAACAGCAGGACAGGATTTTTCCTAAGGTTTCGGAGCACAGACCCCCTGTGCTCTACTACAGCACAGGTTTCAGCTTAGTTTGCTGAATTTAGGAAAAGGATTTCCCCAGCCTCAGCTGCTTTAACCTGCCTGTGATCAAAGGAGGGGACTGAAGTTACTTGCAGAACTGCAGTTAATACTCAAAATTGAAAATGTGACTCCAGACAGACGGAAGCCAGGGAAGGCAGGAGATTACACAAGACCATCAGTGGTCTCACAGCAAACTCTGACAGCTTACACACATTAGCACACTTACCGTCCTCTTCCTCCTCATCATCACTGGACTCGCTGACATGCACACTGACTGCAGTATTAGGGGAGTCTGTCCATTCAAAATACACCCCAAAACCAATGTCATAATTGTCTGTAGCAAACTCCCAAAAGAGGTAAGACCCCTCTTCATGAGTTGGTACTCTGACTGTAACCACTTCTCCTCGGCCCACAGTGATCACAGAGTCTGCATCTTGACGGATTTTTTCCTTGAAGTCTTTTATCTGGGGCCGTGTCCACATGGATGGGGCAGCAATCACTGGGACAGAATCTGCAGAGAGGGGAGGAAATACTCCAGTTAGGCTTTGCTTCAGTTATTTATGCTGCATATTTAAGCGTGCCTTAGGAGCACTTGAGGGCCCCAAGTATTAAAGTTGCTTCCAATTGATTTGTCTTTTAACTGAAGAAGCAAGTTTCAACTCTGAAAAGAGGGATGAAACACTGCAAATTTAGTTACAACACTACTAAATGCTACCAGTTCACCCATCCACCACATTTAAACCAACAGTGCTGATGCAGAAAAGCCTCAGAAGGCCAATGTACAGCTAAAGGTGACAGGTTTGTATTGCCCAGAACCCTTCACTGGAAGGATCTTTAAACAGTTTTGACCCCAGTTCAAATAAAACTGAGCCTATTTCTGCCCAGAACAGCTTTGTGCTAGGACTTTATGCTCCTTTCCTTCAAGTCTAGATTGAAAGGAGGTTATGAATCCCATCAGCTTTGCTGAAATGCTTTTGCTGCTTCCTCTTTCCCTCCCCTCCCAAAGCAGAGCTTTGCCTATGCAATATTATTCTCCCATGAGACAGCAGCCCCAGGAATCAAATCTAGCTTTTCCATAGGCAAATGAAGCCAAACAAAGAACCACAGTAACCCTGCTTAAGACACCTGAGTCCTAAGAAAGGCTTTTGCTAGTTAGTTTTAAATTCAGCTAGTCCCACCTTTTGGTCCATTCTCCAGCACCTCTTCCAAAGCCTCTGGATCCAGCTCTTTTTCAGGGCTGTCTGCATGTGCACTGGCCTGCCCGTTAATGGATGGGGTGTCCCCTGGGGCAGGGGTGTTCACCTTCGATGCAGCAGTCAGGGGTGTCCCTGTCGCTGCCACCACTGCATCCTGCTGCTTCTGTAAGGCTGCCTAAAACAACAGGAATTTAAGTCAAGTACAACCAAACCCTCACAAGATGCCAGTTTCACACCTTCCAGCAGAAGGTATAAAGACAATTTAAAGAAAAAACCTCCCCCTTCTCCCTACAAAGGGGCTTGACCCAAAAGACCAGAAGCAGCACACACTAACCAGCTGCATCTACTCAGTACCAAGGGATGTGAAGTCACTTGCTTCTAGGCTGGTGGATACAACCTGAACAAAAAAATTCAGCTTTCAAATTAACTGGGGTACACACAAACTCTTGCACTTAACTATGGAAGTTTTTCATTCCTATAACATTTCTTTCAAAACTGGAAGTGTGGCTTGTTTGCTGGATTTTTTTTTGCTGGCTGGAAGGGTTCCATCCAGCCTGAGCTCATCCAGGTCTAAAAAGAGCTGAGGATTGAAGGTCTGTTTGCTCCTTGCCAATTTATGAGTTAAACAGAGAACTCTCTTGAGCAACTTTCCTGTCCCTTGTTATCAGTTCAGAGAGACAACACAGGCTTTTTTGTTGGGACAGGGAAAAGATATAAGTACCACTCTTTAAAGGACAACCTAGCAATCACAAGATTTTGATGAACACATGGAATATAGGTATCCTGCAGGAATATGAAGACAATATGGAAAAACATCAGCTAAGATTTCAAATTTAAGCAATTGCACAGATGCTGTCCAGATTTCACTTTCTACTACAGCAGTTTTGTGTGCTGAGAGAAAGTTATGTGGTGTGAACTTTTCTAAAAACCTGTTGCATACAGCCTTTCCAAAATTAATTGCATCAGAAACTGATCTGTAAGCAGAACAGCACTTTCTGCCTGCACTCACAGATCTCAGTGCAGCTGAGTCACATGCACCCAAATAAAGTATTCCTCAGAAGTGTCAGGGAAGCTCCATGAGGGAAGTCCAGAGTAACTATAACCGGGCAGAAAGTCTCTGCCTTTCTTACACCGCTTCAGCTCCATCCAATCATGGTTTGGCTTGGAAGGGAGCTATAAAGACCACCTAGTTCCACTCTCCTGCCATGGGAACAGACACCTTCCACTAGATCAGGTTGCTCAAAGCTCCATCAAACCTGTCCATGAACACTTCCTGGGATGGGGCTTCTACAGCTTTTCTGGGCAACCTGTGCCAGTGTCTGACCACCCTCACTGTAAAAAAAAATAGTCTTCCTTATGTTCAATCTAAACCTACACTCTCTCAGATTAAAACCTTTGCCCCTTATCCTGTCACTACAGGCCCTGGTAAAAAGGTCTTTCTTCGTGTTTCTTGTAAGCCCCCTTTAGGTACTGAAAGGCTGCAGTGAGGTCTGAGAAGAGCCTTCTCTCCTCCAGGCTGAACAACCCCAGCTCTCTTCACAGGAGAGCTGCTCCAGCCCTCCAAACATCTTCATGGCCTCCTCTGGACCTGCTCCAACAGGTCCACGTTCTTCTTGTGTTGGAGACCCCAGAGCTGGATGTAGCACTGTAGGTGGGGTGTCCTGAGAGCAGAGCAGAGGGGGAGAATCACCTCTCTCCCTCAACATTCTGGCCACACTTGTTTTCCTGCATCCCAGGATCTGACTGACTCCCCAGGCTGCAGAAGTCCATTGCCAGCTCATAGCCTGTGTTTCACCCACCAGCCCAGCTCTGCAGGACTGCTCTCAGCCCATTCACTCCCAAGTCTGTACTGATACTGGGGAGTGCCCTGACCCAACCCCGTGCAGGGGTCTTGTTGAACTTCATGAGGTTCACATAGCTCCTTTCCTTGGACATTTCTTTGCTGAGGGCATCAGCCTCAACAAAACACAAATGACTTAACAGGAAATTAATTACTGAATTTTAGGTGTTTAGCTCAAGAACAGACCTCAGGCTGGCAGCCACAGTCTGTACTCCCACCCAAACCACGAGCAGCTTATTGCAGGCAAGCAACTTCATCAGGTGCTGAAGTCAGACAGTAGTGCAAAAGGAGAGAGAAGCCAGCAGTGCTCAGGCTGGCACGGAGGAGCAATCTCCAAGCCAGCAGTGATGCTACAGGGATGCACGTGCATGCACAGCTAGAAACACAGGGCTGACCACAGCCTGCTGCTCTGCACAGACCTTCAGGAGAGTCACCTGCAGAGGTCTGTTCATGCTCAGGTGCACTGGTACGTCATTAAATTACACACACACCACCAATGCTGCAGCAGAGCGGTTCACATTTGGTCTCCAACAATAACATTGAACCAAGTCATTAGAAAAGACTGCTTAGAATTTTCTTAATTAACAGCTGCTTCAGAAAACTACTCCAAAAGATGAAATAAATAAAGGGGCTTTGGTGTTTGAATCTGAAGCAGCATTAATCACTAGCACAGTGGCTGTCCTTGTGGCAATTATCTTTTCAAGGAGATAACAGCAGATAAGTTAATGCATCCCAGTGACAGCCTGGGACACAGGGCCCAGGTTTCCCAGCTGGCCAGCCATACCTGCTGCTGTGCAAGCTGGACCTGGTAGAGCTGCTGCATGTACTGCTGGTAGTGCTGCTCCTGGAGCTGCCGGATGAGGATCTGCTGCTGCTCGTAGTTGCCGGGATACTGCTGGGCCGCGTACTGCTGGAACTGCACCGCCGTCTGCGAGTTCAGCGCTGCCATGATCTGCTGCCTGCGGGGGGAGCGCAGCACGGCGTTACCGACAGTGCAGGGCACCCGGGAAATCCCTGCACTTAACTGGCTCTGAGGCCACTTAAATCACTTCATTCCATTCCCGCACAACCCAATTAAAATAAATCTGCGTAATGGACCGGAACCTGGAGCTAATGCAGATGTGAGTTTTGCCTAAAAATACGCTGAGAACATAAAGAAGGGAGCAATATTTTCTACCCAGTGTTTGGAAACATCAAATGTTAAAACAACAAGAGCTCTTACACAATTCTTGATCTGTAGTCTGATAAAGAGGTAGTGCTACAAAAAACCCACATTACTATATTTCTCAAACAAGCCAAAGAAAAAATCCACATATGCTTTTTCCAGAAACCATCCTTGCAGCAGACCTGCTATAAACATTGGTAAGAACAAACCTGCTGTGGCACAGCACACCAATGCTTTTTGGTGAATCTAAGTAAAACACATGACATGACTATCTTAGTTTCCCTCGTCAGTATGCAAACAAATATAAAAAACATGACTGACAGTGGCCTAATTCAGGAACAACAAAAAAAAATGCTGCCAGATGGGGCATCTGCATCTCCAGTAAACTCAACTGCTGAAACTTCACGAAGAACACATGGGTTACATATGCACAGGCTGTTTTTCTCCTCTTCCCAGAGAACTAACAGAAATTCTATGGTAAAAAGATAGATCCAGGGTCTGTCTCACATTACATCCATCAGTAACCAGCTATCAATGATTCAGAGGAAGGAAGAAGCATCACACAATTGCAGGAAAAATTCTTTCCTTCCCACTCTTCTTCCACCCCCAAAAATCATGTTCTAAAGCATCAGGATTAGACCGGTCTAATATCCCAAAGAGCAAGACTTACTGCTTTTCAGCAAACTGTGACCAGTTCAGATACACTTGGTACCCACATTCCTTTTCTGTCTAAACTCTTTATCTCTGTACCCTGCTATGGCCACTTAATACACAACTCCCATTCATGTAAAAAACGCCCTCAACTTCAAGGCATACCATACTTCTTGTTACTTAGCACTGTGCAACACTTTTTATTGTATATGTTAATTTATGTCTGTCTCTTACACTCCTCTGGCTCTCACCATGTTAAACAAGCAGTAAAACTTGTGGTTTAATTATTTGCTCCCTTCTCAAAACCATTACATAGCAAGCACAGGATCTACTTCAGAGACACCCCCTGCAAAGACATTTTTATTGTGGAAAATAGTTGCTGACTGATGTGCAACAGCTTTACAATTCTCCTAAATATCACATATGCAAAGCCAGATCTGTGTTTTCAGCATCTGGATGTGATGGGAACAATGAAATATAATTAGAACTGTATATTCCAAATATACAGTTGTCTCAAGTGCAAGGCAGTTAGTTTCTTTCAAGTGTTGTTTGTTTCCACTACTCACTTCTGCTGTTCCATCCGAAGTCGTTCCTCCTCTATTCTCCTCCTCTCCTCTTCTTCCCTTCTCAGTCTTTCCTCTTCTTCTCGCCTACGTTTTTCTTCTTCCTTTTGTAACCGCTCCCGCTCCTCCTCTTCACGCCGCCTTCGCTCTTCCTCTTCTCTTCTGCAACATCCACTCAATAAGCCATTTCAGCATTCCTACAATCCTAGGATGAGTTATTTTCAACATGCTGTAACCTGCCTTTTGCCTGCCCAGTGAGGCTTTTTGTTTGGTATCATCTCCTCACACTTAAATGGGCCTGGAGAGGTGTCTTACTGCACACATGAAAAAACCACACTACTGTACGGTTTTACTGCACTCAGCAGCATGACAAGGGTAAATTCTGTGTTACAATTTAATATTCATGCTAACCTGTTACTGTGCTACCTGTAGCAGAGAGCAGCAGAAAAAGCTGCCTGGAAGCTTTAAACACATCTTCGAAGCTTTAACACATTCAATAATGATGTGGATAATAATCACATCTGGAAGCAATAATAAGACAGCCTTTGTCAAGTTGCTAACCCTTATTAGAAGAGGAGTTTGAAACACCTGACAATTTAATGTTCTCTGTACATTTAGCCTACAGAGATATTGGGACAGATGTTTTGTGAAGCATCTCTTCTTAAGCAGATGACAGTATCAGCAAAATTTTTAGAACTCCTAAACAACCACTCATTACTGGCAAAGTAAAAAGGCTTAAATCAAATCAAATGGTACCACAGCCACCTACAATTCAAACATTTCCCTTCCCAAGACAACTCCAACCTAAGCTAAGCTGTGATACTGTCCACACTCCATAGATGCCAACACCAAAGCACCCAAACGTTACCTTTTCTTTTCTTGCTCTTCTTTCTCTATCTTGTGGGAAGTGACATACGTTGAGAACAAGTGGCAGCACCTGTGTAGGAGCTTGACAAATTCTGTCATAGCTTTTTGCTTTGACATGTTTCCAAGGGCAGCCCATTCCTTCCTGAGAGAGAGAAATCAGCTGAAATAACAGACTCAATTCTTTTTAAGCCAGTAGTGAGCTCCAACAACCCAGCAAAGACAGAAAAATCTGGAAAACCAGGAACCAAATTTTATCATACGCAGTTTCAGAGAACGAACAGCTTCTTCCCAAAGACAGTAAATGTTCTCTTCTGCCTGCACAAGAGCCACTCTTTCAAATGGACATAACTCGGCTCTTGCACAAAATCTGCTACCTCCCATCAACCCTACTTTGAATTCTGAACTATGTCCAGAAACTTCCCAGCTACAAGTGAACCTGAAGTATTTTTTAAACTTCCTTCCATTCTAGTTTGTGGGAAAAAATGTAAACATTTTCCTGAATGAACAAACACGGTAACAACTACTGATTACAGCATTTCAGTTAGTTGAAAGAAACAGCCTTGTTCTTCCTAAGGAAAGCTGCATCCATTTGTGCAAAACAGTGCACTGGATCCATCTCAGAGAAGCCTCTGCTGTGTTGCACATTGCCTTCACTCTAGAACAGTGGGAAGAGCAACAATGAACATGAGAAGTACAGCCTGAGCTGCAAGCAACACAAGAGATATACCTGAGACTTCCCAGGTCTCATAAAAAATTTACTCAGAGTTTGAATGCATCAGGTATCTGACTTCAGAAATTAACTTTGGTGTTAGGACAAGCTATGGCGGATGCTTCTACCACTGGCAAAAGGCTTGGCCTGCTGTAACCATGGTGTGGAGTTTGGACGAAACAGGGGCCTGCACATTAATGCACCTTAAACTGCTATGAGAAACTGGACTGCCAGCACAGCAGCTTCTAGTGTGGTTGAAAAAAAAACCCCAATAATCTTCTGTTAGTTCCTGTACTGAACTGTGACTCACACTTGTAAGATGTATTTGAAGAGGCCACTTTCACTTTCCACTAGCATAGACACACTTGAGATAACTCAAATACTTGTAGGAACTGGATGATGTTATCTTCATCCAGGAAAAGCAGAGTTAAGACCAACAAAAGCACCAGCCCTTTTACCTTCTATCATTCCCCAGCACATCAAAGAATCCAACTTCAGGGCAAGTGTCAGGGTTGTAAGGTCCCAGCAGAACCTGCTTGTGCAGTGCCACAAGTTTGAGCTTTTCTTCGTAAGTTGGATGAAAGGCTTTGCCATCTTTTTCTGTAGGGAAAAAAAGAAAATGTCACTGTTGTGATTAATTAAGCACAGAATAGGAATGAGGATGTTGCATAACCATTACCATTTTCACCATTAAAAGAAAAAGGAAAAAAGTCAAGTCACAAAAGGTTAGACAAATTAAGTCAGTTCTATTTAAATAAAATATAGATCTGTCCAGAAGAAACACATCTACTTCAGCTGATGAAAACTTCAGTGTGGAGTGCTTTGCATCCCACTATCTACAGTCAGTCTCAGCAAGTCAGTTATGACATAAATATTTACATTAATTTGTTGAATGTCACACCATATGGATCTATAACTCCAAAATATTTAAAAACCTTAACTGAATTCAAATGTGTCTGCCAAGTCTACTCTAGTGTGCACAGGAAGGATTTTCCACAAAGAAAGACGTCATGTTAACTTTATAAATTGCTCTGCTTTCTTGCTCTTCACATCGATGAAAGCAGAACAACCACGGTTGAAGGCAAGGAAAACTGCAGAGAGGAAAAATTAAGAGTCAAGGAGAGTTTTCCTTGGGGGAAGGCAATTGTTGCCCTTGACCGAGGCAGCAGGAATAGCCCTTCACAATGAAAAGCCTTGCAGCTGACCCCATCAGCACGAACACATACAGTGAACTCTGACAATAAGGAGGCAACATAAGCCTGAACATGTTCCAGGGGCTCCACAGGAACATCTTCTGAAGCCTTCCCGGTTAGATCCCACCACGCTTCTACTGGTAAGAAGATACTTGCATTGATTTAAAATGATATATGAATTACTCAGCTAGGACTTACTTCAACACATTTAAATTGTCAAAACAAATCAAAGAAACAGGCATTGCTGTATGTGACCACACTGCTCATTAAGAAAAAGACATTTCTCTTGAACAGGAAAACAGATAAATAAGCGCCATCTCCTTTTGGAAGGGCTGAAACGAAGCTACTACCAGAGGTAAAAGATAGTCACTTCTCATGACTGCACTGCTCTCCCTGTCATTGGGAGCTGGAGACTAAGCTGCCATTCGTTCCCAGTTCTCCTTTGGAGCCAGCTGTTTACAGCCCCAAACTGAACAGTCCACACCTAAATTTCAGGCTGACACATACTGCAAAATTTCTTGGCTGACACTTGTGAACAGTTATTAACAGGAAAAGATGTGAATCTTAGAACAAGAGAGGAAAGAAAATACCCCTACTACAACTTATTGAGAAACTCAAAGCGAGTACTTCTGGAAATCAGAAACAATCCCAGCAGGAAAGTGCTTGCAGGTCACAGCAAGACACTATTTTTGACAGAGAAAGTTCAGTACACTGCTGGACTTACTCAGCTGAGACATCACAAGGAGCCACTACATGCATGCTATTTGTTATGAAGCCATAATCAAACGATTAGGAAGGCAAACATTTAATTACTTATTATCCATTCCTAGAAGTCCACATCACTCTTGCAGAATTTCAAGTATTTGCTCTTGTCCCAGTGTCACACAACCTTACAGCAAATATAGCTGCCAGCTTCAAGAACAGAAGCCTTTCTCCACAAAAATATCTACTTCCAAAAATATCTGGTGGGGTAGAAAAGGGGGGGGATGTAAAAACTGAACCAGAGTCTACTCAGTGGTATACAATGAAAGGACAACAGGCAGCTGACACAAACTGAAGTACAGGAAACGCCACTTAAGCATTTTTTGTTTGTTTTGCTTGAAGTTGTTTTTTTTATGATGTTGTTATTGTTTTTTAAACTGAGAGTGATCAAGCACTGGAACAGGTTGCCCTGAGAAGATTTTATGTCTCCATGATTGGAGATGTTCAAAACCCAAATGCAGACAGTGCCATGAAGCCCGAACTGAAAAGGAGGGCTAAACCTCACAATCCCCAGCAGCCCCTTCCCATCCCAAGTCTGTGATCCTTAAGGGATGCAAATCACCACCTTCTGGTAAGCCTTCAACTCCTGCTCTCAGGCTTTCCAAAGAGCCTTTTTGCTTCTCCTCAATTCTTCACACTTTACACTCAACTCGGAATTTACTTACTAGGTAACAAGCACTTCCAGTAGCCTCAATAAACAGCATGTACTTTTAAGCAATACTTAATATCCTGGGGCAGCGTGCTACAAAGCAAGTCAATTGACAAAGGTACCACACTGAAATTCTGCCAGGCTTCTGAGCACAGTATGACTCTCAAGGGGGTCCCCATACACAGTTTACTTTCCACAACCCCTGTACCTATATCTGTCTGGCAAAACACACAGCTATTTGCTGTACTAAACTGCTACCTAAGCCAGGTAACATCATCAGTATTTGAACTTGCTCCTGAAGAGAGTTCAAGAGAAAAAACCCCTTCATTTCCCATGCAATGCACAGCATATCTGCATTTTCATGGAACAGAGAAGTGAGACCTCATGCCCTAATTACTGAGAGAAGCCAAAATCTGCATTTACAAAGAATGCTGACCCAAGGGAAGAACAACAAACAAGCTAAATAAGAGAGGGAAAAAGAGAAGAAAAATACAAGACAGGCTTTCAGTGACTTGCAGATAATGTAGCTTAGAAGCAAATTATCAGAAAAACACTTGCAGCCAGTCAGACAGTGAAGTTAAGTTTCCTACTATTTTGCAGTTGAGCTCTACAGCATGAACCACACTGTATAATCATCCTAAAGATGTGGAATTGTTGGTGTTTAACTGAACCAGAGGACCTGAATTCATCTGCAGAGTTAAATATGCCAAAAGGAGCATTAGTGTGTCTAGACAAGTACAAGTGCCAAATGCAGGCAGGCATCCGTGAACGCACCATTTAGGCAGGCATTACCCACACACCTCATGCAGCTGTCGGGAAGTGGAAGAACATCAAAGAGCTCCAGGGAACATACTGAGAAATCCAAAGGACCTGCACAGCAGTAATACAGCAAACGTACAACTTTCCCTCTGCCACTGGTATCCCTGACCCAGCAAGGCCAAGAAGATGCTCAGTTTTCAACCACAACAGAGATGAAGCTGTTACTAGTAATGAGAGGGGCTTATGTCACTATGTGGCACTGTATTGTTGACATAAATTGATAAAAACCAGCAAATTTAGACACAAAGAAGTTTAAGAAATATGCCAAAGAGACTGCATTGTGCAAGATACTTTTAATCCGGTGTAACTTCAGATTTTCTCCCCCTGTAAGAAACAAGGCACACCACGCTGCACCTTCCACTCCAACTTCACCCACCGCACCCACTCTAAATACCTAATTCCCTTGGTTCAGTTGAATCATCTAGAAGCAGCTAGAAAACAGTTTGTGAAGTGTGATTTTTCACCTCATAGCTTTTAAAAGCAGAAGTCACATATGTTAATTCTACTCATCTGCAAAGTTTTAATGAGCAAGACCAAAACTGAGATGTGTGAGAACTGAACTGCTGCCTGCAGATCCCAGTACACCCTTACACTCCTAATCCTCCTCTCCTGAAAGCGTGTTCTGCATCAACAGAAGAATTACTGACTGGCCCCTCCAATTAAATATGATCAAAGCTCAACTTCACAAATGTAGATACATTATAGAGGTTTTCATATTCTTGAAAACAAGAGCCTACTTAACTTATGAATTACAATCATGCCATCAAATTAGTGCTGAAAAAAAAGAGGTCAAACAATTAATTGAGAACGATGTTCTGCTGAGGTTGAAGATGCATTCTTGTTAGGATAAGAGGAAATAACTTAGAGCAGTCAAAGAAAATTAGAGTACTTAACATTCCAGGAGAGCTTTTAGATACCAAAATGATATGGTTTGTGTACTGTCTGCTCAGACGTGCTGCCCTGCAAATCACTTTAGACAGTGCACGAACACTTCAGGGACTGTCATATATTGAAGGTTGGGTGCAATGGTATTTCAATGACAGGATGTGGAAAACAACAAAGCCAGGCTGATCCTGGGAGAGATTTGCTGGCAGAGCTATGCAAGCCACCCTCTCCTGCTTCAGGACAGAGCTTGAACAGGTTACCTTCACTGGCATAACCTGTACCAGCTCAGCAAGCAGAATAAGGCATCAGAGACACTTCTACTGTGCCGGTTGCCCCAGGGCTCGCAATTACAGGCAGTCCTAGAGACGAAGAAATGTACAATGACTGTAACATGACGGTTCTCCACTGCACACTGGATCCAGCACAGTGGAGCAGCTTCTTAATGCTTGACCTGCACTAGGCTTAACAGAGCAGGAAGGGAAAGAGTGCATAAGGAAAAGAAGGCTCTTGTTTCCCACAGAAAAATGTACTGGAACGCTGTTACCATCTATTTTCTATGCCTCTGTTATTCTGAAAAGCTCTCTTCACAAGCCATTATGAATGTTAAAAAAAAAAGATAGTGCACATCTCCTGCACAGCCTAAGGCGTGACAGTGAAGTGACCCAGGGTCAAGCATTTTAGCTCTGCTTTAGATTTGTCTTTATCAGAGACAGAATAAAGTAGCTTTTGAGTCTCTTTAATATCCTAGCCTAGTTTCAGTCATGTTTTGCACATTGTTTATACACACTCTCGCCCTGTCTTGTCTCTGAGCAATTCTGTTACCTGCAATATGGCACCACTGACAAGTGTTAGCACTCACTGGAAAAAGCAAACTCAAAGTATTTTGATCAGATTCAACTTCTCTTGGAAGAAAGTACACCATGAGTTACAGAGAACTCGGGCTGCACACTGAAGCAGGAAAGATGCTGCTTAACTATCAGCCTAGTTTTTAGAAGAACGGTCAGAAATGAGGTCTCAGCACTGACCTATGAACATGGGGCACCCTTCAGATAGATATATGGCCTCTGGAAATACAGGAGGAATCCCTAGTTGCTCCTTGGCATGCACAGGGCTGCTAACCAAGTGTGCCCACTCCCACAGTTGCTCTGACAGCGGATGCATGAAAATAATTTGGAAACGAGACCACTTATTTTAGGAGCCGTGCAGATATAGAACAAGCTGGCAGAATCAGTAACCCAAGTATTACAAGCTCCTGTAGCTCCCCATCAGATCTATAAATAAAAATCTTCGTGTTATGTCACTTTCAGGAAGAAATCTACAGATGAAATGATAGGCAATGACTTTGTGTGAGTTATTCCAGCCATAAGGATAAAGAAACAAGGTTTTCACTGGAAAGACTGACAACACAATTGAATGGGGAAAATTCTCCTCTTACGAGCAAAACCGTGAGTTACAAGAAACTGCAGAAGGCTAAAAAAGGAGCAGAAGTAAGCTGAAACACGTTGATATTAAGTTTTGATTAAAAGGACAGCAACAAAAAAACATCGCTAAGACAGCACAAGGCAAGGAACTGGAATCTACACACAAGTAACACCCCACAGACTTCACCATTCAAGAGGAGATAAAGCCAGAACATAAATTTTGTTAAGACATGTGATATAAGAGATATAGGTTATTGCTTATCTACGTAGCAATAATATAGATAAAGCCATAAAAGCCATGCAACTTCGGCACTGTAAACACACTTTACACTGTAAACACAGGTTCCTGTAGAATATTCAGTCCAAGATAGAAGAAGACCACAGCTGACTGAGACAAGGAATTTGCTACTGCAGAGATATTTCTTTCAGCATCACTAAAAAAAACCTGAACTCTTTTAAGCAACCTGTTTTACAGAAAGGAGAAAGAGACATTAAGTACAATGCTTCCACAACCTGATAACCAGCTGCAACAGCTCCAGATACAGGAGGGAAAACCAAAAAGTCTTATGATCTCTTATGTTTTTTACAGCTTAAAAAAATCATACCTCTGTATATTAGCACGCTAACAAAATAACTGCTTTGTGGAAGGGCATCAGAACAGAGTCAAAGAACCAGAGCTTAAGAAAACTGCTTAGAGCCTTACACACTCACAACAACTACCAGGTGCAGGTCAGCCAATGTGAAGAAAAGACACCTTTGTCCTTCCAGCAGTATTTCCACCTGCCAGCAGTGCTTGCCCTTAGAAGAGGCAGCCTCTCTGGGAGGTCATCTAGCAACTGACAGCCACAAGACTGACCTTTCCAAGTGCAGAGCTTGCCTTCCCTAGTGCAGGCATGCGGCTGGGCTCTCTGCTCCACCTGAAGCAGCATCTGCCTGAACACCACGAGAGTGACGCATCACTGAAACGTGCTCAGTGTAGTGAGCACAGCTCTTTCCTTGAAACCCCACAGCCCAGTTCCTCCTCCAGAGGAAACCAAGTGTGGCCAGATAACTCCAGCTTCCCACAGAAGCAAACCTGGTTACATGGGATCCCAGGAAAAACACTTCAGGTCTACATCCTACGTACTCCAAGGCTGCCTGCTGGAGTCATGGCAGCACACAGAATCATAGAAGCAATTAGGTTAGAAAAGACCTCTGACACCACCTACTCCAACTTATGACTGAACACCACGATGTCAACCAGACCATGGCATTGAGTGCCATGTCCAGTCTTTCCTTAAACACCTCCAGGGACAGTGACTCCACCACCTCCCGGGGCAGCCCATTCCCATGCCCAATCACCTTTTTTGTGCAGAAATTCTTCGTAATGTCCAACCTTAACTTCCCCTGGCACAGCTTAAGACTGCGTCCTCTCGTGCTGAAGCAGCACAGCCAGCCCAGGAGCTGGCATGCTCAGGAGACGGCACGACACCTCCCGCCAGGATCCGGGCTGTCAGCAGGCGCGGCACCACTCACGGCGAGCGCTCCTCGCCCACGTCTGCGAGCTTTCCCTTCCCGTGCCACCAGCACGGATCTTCGTCGCTCCCATTTCAGGCCGGGTGCTGCACACCCNCCCGGCCGCCCCCGCCGGCCCCGCCGAGCGGCCACACCGCGGCCCGGGGCAGCCTCTCTTCCCGCCCTCCGCCCCGGCTCACGTCCGGCACCAGGAAAAGCTTATCCCCGCGGGCCGCCGGGACACGCTGCTGGCCCCGGCACACCGAGCCATCCTGGGGCCGCCCCCCGCGGCTCTCGGGGGACCCGCAGCCCGGCCCGGCGGGCGATGCCGCCCGAGGCTCCCCGGTGCCAGTGGCTGCCCCGGTCCCGGCG
>VYXC01000512.1:21374-40014 GCA_013397175.1 Platysteira castanea
TCTGGGGAGGACCCAGGCGCTCAGTACTCCCTGCACCCCACGGCCATTCTCGGGGCCAGCAGGGCCAGGACGGGGCCTCCCCCCAGCCCGGCGCAGGTCGTGCCTCAGTTTGCCCACCCCGGGAGCACGGAGAGCCGAGATAGGGGGAAGAGCCGAGGGGCAGAGCTCGGCAGGGGCCTGGGGAGGCCGTCCGGGCGCTCAGCCTCTGCCGAGGCTGCCCCAGACCGCGGGTGGGGAGCGCAGGGCCGGGGGCTCCTCCATCCCCCCCCTCCCCGGCGTTGCCAGAGCAGCGGCTGGGAAATTGTGCTGACATCGGCAAAACCGGGCGGCGGGGGCGGGGGAGCGCGGGCGCACGTGCTCGGGCTGATAACGGGGGGCCGCGGGGGCTGCGGGGAGCCCGGACTGCCCGGCCGGGGGGGCCCTGCGCGGGAGAGACCCTCCCAGGCCCCTCTCCCTGGGGCTGGGGATGCTGCGGGCGGCTCGGGGGAGCGGGCAGGCAGGTGAGAGGAGGCAGGAGAGGGCAGGAGCGGGCGGGCAGGAGGGAGCAGGAAGGAGGGAGGAGGCAGAATCAGGCAGGAGGGGGCAGGTAGGAACGGGCACTGTGCCGGGCAGGAGCAGGTCGGAGGGAGCAGGAGGGCAGCGTGTCGGGCAGGGAGAAGCTCACTGGGCCCGCGAGGCTGTGGTACAGTGATCCCCAGCACCCCTCGAGTGCTGTCACCAGCCTGGCCATGCCATGCAAGGTCCCACCGATGTAGTGGCTTCTTCCATGTCCCTCCCTACCTCAGTTTTCCCACCAAGGTGGGAGACCAGAGACCCCTCCTCTCAGCCACAGCCTGACAGAATGTGCTCACTGTGGGCTGGGACTGGGCCATGCTGAGCACCCACCACCCAGCACCCTGCAGCACCCCAGGGGTCCCAAGCCATTGCTCCTGGTCCCCCTTAACCAGGGCCAGAGCGACCTTAACAGTGAAAGTGAGAGGCTGCCAGGCCTTATCAGGGAGTATTTACAGCCGCTGTGTTCCCAATTAGACAGTCAGGTGACTGCGGCTGCTGGGGACCCAGACACTGGGGTCAAGGTCGCTGGTGGGGGGTGGCAGAGGGGCAGCCACCTCCCGGGGACAGCAGCTGGACACGGCATGGCCAGGGAACCCACCGGCACGGCACCCCAGTGAGGCACACCAGGTGGCACAGAGGGACCCTGCTGTGGATGCTGTGGGGGTCCCGGTCCCTGCCTTCAGCTCAGCCACTGTAGGGCTCCCAGTCCAGCATCAGGGTGCTCCCAGTCCAGCCCAGCCCAGGGTACCCCAGCCCAGTGTGACACTACACCTCCAGCTGAGCCAGCACACGGTGCCCCCAGTCCAGCCCAGTACGCAGCAACCCCATCCCAGTCAGTACAGGGTGCCCCCAACACAGCATGCAGCACCCCAGTTCAGCCCAGTACGCCACCCCAGTTCAGCCCAGCATGGCCATGTCTCAGCCCAGTACACGACACCCCATTCCCTGCCCAGGTGCCCAGGACACCCACAGCCCCCAGCCTGCACGCTGGGCCCCCCCATTCCCAGCAGAGCACCCACCCTCCCCAGTGCCCCACTGGGACCCGGCAGTGCCAGGCCCTGTTGGGTCCCGCGCTGCCCCGGAGCGGGCGAGCCACGAGCGTGGGCACGGGCCCGCAGTGCTGGCAGCACAGGTGCTCACACGTGCAGGCACAGCCGGCCCGGCAGGTCCCCGCCGCACACGCGTGTGCAACCACACTTGTGCCCCGCACCAGCCCGGGGTCCCACCTGGGCCCCGGGGCAGGGTCTGGCCCCGGCTATTCCCTGCTGGAAGCTGTGCCCCGCTTTTCCCCAAAGCCACGAGGGCCTGGTAGTCCTGCCAAGCCCCTCCCCTGGGTAGTGGTGGAGGTCACATGCCCGCCCTGCCTCAGTTTCCCTCATATCCCACGGATGGCTGGGCAGAGCGTGTGCCCACCGTGATTCACAGCACTGGCACCTGATTTGCTGGCACTGCCGGCATCGAGGTGGCCTCTGTGGTGTCACTCTCTGTCCCTGGGCTCCGGCCAGTGCCAGGCAAAGAGCCACCAATCCCACGCTCCCCCTGCCGTGGTGTCGATGGGGTTTGGCTCAGGGGGCATCACCCAGCACTGTGGGCATGGGCAGGAGGTGCTGCCAAGAGGGGACCAATATCCTGGTCCCCGCACACCTGGGTAGCCCAGCCTGGCCAGAGGTGGCCATGAGCCCCTTGACTGACCCTAAGGCTGCAAGTCACCGACCCTCCTGTCTGTGAACCAGCCCTGTGCAACAGCCCAGCCCTCACCCGGGATCACACAGCATCTCCCCTGGCCCCTCACACACCTGGGGGTGCTGGGGGGTCGCAGGGTCTGTGGGGGACCCCAGCTGCTGGCAGGGTGTCTGTGCCAGCGTGCCACCAGCCGGGGACAACAAACCTGCCCAGGTAAAATACCTTCTTATGAGCTTCCCCTTCCCAGCATGCAGGGAGGTGACGGCAGCCGGTGCTGAGGACAGTGGCTCAGGGACCCAAACCGAGACCTGCTGCCTGCGCTGCTCACCGTGACTCAGTTTCCCCCTTTCGACTGACGGCTTTGAGAGCAGGTCTGACCCTGCTGGCTGCAATGAGAGCAGCCAGTTCTCTCAGCAAGTCCACGGGACCCCCAGGCCGGTGGAGGGCCAGCATCCCCTCAGGGCACAGCAGGAGCTGCCCCCACCTACGTTATAGTTGCCACCTCCCCAGCCAGCCTCGCTGCTCCTGTCCCTGCTCTGGCATCGAGGGGTTGGTACCGTAGCCCATGGCAAATGGGCACTGCTGGACCTCTCCCAGCCCCAGCCCTTGGGGATGCACCAGGAACAGGCTGTCTCTTCCCCGCCCACGCTGCCCACCCACTCCCCTCAGCTAGGCGCAGGATGTGGGGTTAGCTCTGGGTTTAACTCCCAAAACTCCATGCTGGGAATGCCCTGAGACAGGAGCATCCTCAGGGACCTTTCCTCTCCTGCTCCCAGGCAGCTGGGATCAGTCCTGGCTGGGGGAGAGGGGCTAGGGTGGGGCAGCCACCCGAGAGGCAGTTTGGAGAGAGGGAAGCACTGCAAGGTCTGCAACGGGAAACGCGTCCGGGAGCAGTGGCCCCAGCTGGAGATGGGGATGGGACAGATGGGGAGGGAAAGCTAAAACAAACCCCCCCGGAGCCGGCTGTGGCAGGACACGGCCAGGCTCTGCCCTGCAGGCAGACGAGCACTCACCTCTCTCACGGACGAAGTACGCCAGGTAGAGGTCGAGCTCCTTGACGGAGACGCTGATGTGGTGGGGCTGGACGCAGAGGATGGGGTTGGTGCACTGGCCCGACTTGACCAGGCGCTCGCCGTCGGTGCTCTCCAGCGGGATCCCTTTGAAGAGGATGACCATGACCAGGTCCAGCCGCCACACCTTGTCCGCCTGCCGCAGGCAGTCGATGCGGCGCATCTTGCCCTTCTGGTCGGGGTTGGAGAGGACGCAGCACGAGGGCTTCTTGCCCGTGATGGAGAGCACGAAGTCCTCGCGGCACTCGGGCCGGATGTCCTTGCGCAGCTTGGCCAGGAGGCGCGAGGCCCATTTCTGCTTCACCTCCGGCTTCTCGCTCAGCAGCTCGTCCTTCACCGCCCTCTCCTCATCCTTCGTCATCCTCTTCTCATGCTTCTTGAAGTACTTGCGCTTGCGGGCCTGCAGGTTGAACCAGGTGTAGGCAAAGGCCCTGACGTGGGGGAGCAGCGCCTCAATGAAGGGGTGGAACTCATCCTGTGGGAGCAGAGGGACAGGGGGTCACTCCTGGCCGAGTCCCTCCGAGCTCCCTCCTGGGGTGGCTGGGGAGCCCTGGGGACCTGCCAGGCTCATTCCCACTGGGCTGTGTCCCAGAAGGAAAAGCTGCGGCAGAGGCACATGCCCACCAGGGGTGGGGATCCCCTCACCACACAGAGAGGTTATCCCCATTCCAGCAGACCTCTGTAAATCCCACTGGCTGCAATTTTCCCGGGCCAACAACCCGCCGGGAGTGGCTGGGCTGTACTGGAGCCAGCAGTGCAGCAGGGGGACAGGCACCTGCACAAGGTTGGCCACCTCAGCAGCACCTGGACCCTCTCCCCTTTGCAGGGTCTGCGTGGCAGGATCTGCTCCCACCAGGTGCAGAAATCCCACCTGAAATCCCAGCTGACACCGTGCCCACCGGAGCCGCTGTGCCGGCGTCAGGCGCTGCCAGACCGCAACACCCCAGTGCTGGGTCCCCCACGCCTGCTGCATGCCGGGTGCTCCCGCTCGAGCTGTGGGTGCCTTGGACCTCTCCACTCCCTCTGGACCAGTGGGAAACTCCCCCAGTTTGCCCCAGTTGCAGCCAGCCCGGCGGCTGGCGCCTGGCCCAGCACACAAGGCGTGCTCTGACTGCCTTTTTCCATTTGGCAAGCGCTGCTGGATGAGTCCGGCCCCAAAAAGAAAACAAGGAAAATGCATCCCCCTCCCTGGCCCCTCCTTCCCGCATCCCATTTTTTTTTCCAATTTGGAAAATCAGTGCTTCCTGGCTGGGGGGGCCCACAACCCCGCCATGGGATGGAAAGGTGTTGGGAGCCTTCCTGGTGAGGAGCAGCACAGCTTGGAAAGCAGCAGGCAGAGGGTTGAACATCCCCGTGCGCAGCCAGGGCAGCACCAAGCTGGTCCCCAAGGGCAGGATTTGGCCCTTGGGGTCCCTCATGACTGTGGGGCTGAGGAAAGAGCTCAGCTGGATTCCTGCTGCAGGGTGTCAGGGCTGAGAGGGGGCTGGCTGGTGACAACTGCCCCTGCCATGCCACAGGGTCATGCCTGGGGAGGGTGCCAAGAGCAAGTGCTGCTCTGGGGTGAGGAGGTGGCCATGGACAGGAGCTGGGAGAGGACAGAGCCGTGGGATGGGGCGAGTGCTCCAGATCTGGCCCCACTCATCCCAGAGCAGCGATGCCATTCCCTGGCTGAAGCAGCTGTGTCCCAGAGTGACCCTGCCTGGAGGGAACAATGTCCCCTGAAACAGGCTCCTGGCAAGGATCGGCCCCATATAGACCCTGCTAACTCCCACTTGGTTCCCAAGTCCAGCACAGATCCCATTAACCCTAAATCTGCTCCCCCGGCACAAAATCAGCCAGCACAGATCCCATGGCACAGCCCTGGGTGTCCCCTGAACCAGGGACTCCTACTCAGACCCTGCTGTGACCTGGCACAGGCACCCCAGTACAGACCCCACTGTCCCTGAACCCAGCACAGACACCCGTGACTGCCAGCCCCAACTCCCAGCACAGCCCCGCTAACCCCCCAGAAGTCCCCACAAGCACAGACCCTTCCTCACAGCACAGACCCTGGACCCTTGGGAGACCCAAACGTTTCCTCAGACCCAGAGCTGTGACCCCACGTGTCCCTCCCATGCCCAACAAAGGACACGGGACTGTCCCCTCGCTGGGGAGCCCATTGTACCAGCAGGGATCCAAATCCACCGGCAAACCCATCCTAACCTTGGGGACGCGTGCCTGCCCAGGGGACTCATCCTGCCGGAACCCCTCCTTGCCTGGAGGACCCGTCTCTGCCTGGGGGACCTGTCCCTGCCGGCTGCTCCCGGGGCGGCCACAGGGTCTGGTTCCCGCTTCCCTCCCCAGCAGCAGCCGCTAATTCAGTGCAGCTGGGCAAGGGCTGGGCATGTGTCTTAAATCAGGGAAGAAGGTCAAAGAAAAGTAAGACAGGAGCCGAAAAAAGCAGCAGTGAGTTCCAAAAACAATACTTGGCCGGGGCGGTGGGCGGCTGATCTTCCTTGGTGGCCGGTTATTCAGACGAGCCCGACAAATTGCTGCCATCCCCTGGCCCCGCCACCCTCCCCAGGCAGCCGGCGGCAGGGCTGGCCACAGGGCCAGGGGGACACCACGCCATTGTCACCATCCCTGCTCTCTCGCTTGGGAAATGCCACCCCAGGCACCACCGCGGGGAAGCGTGGCAGGAACCAGGTTATCAGGGTTGGGTGAAGCAGCACCCTTGGGTGCTGCTTGTGCTCACGGTGGGGGCCGGGGGTGCTCGGTGCTCTGCCCCGAGATGGCAGCAGCAAACCCCGGTTTCTGTGCCCTCCTCCGCCACGGTGCCGAGAATTTGCAGTTCTCACTTGGACCCACAACGGAGACCCTCCAAAAATCCGCTGCGTGCAGGAGCCCCTGCAGCCCTCGGTGTCCCCGAAGCCACGGCAGACCCCCCTTCCCCGGGATTACGGCAGCCCGGGAGCTGCACCCGAAGCCAATCAGCCCCTCGCCAACTTTCCCTCCCGCCCGGCTTATCCCGCGCCGCGATGCCGCGGTTAAGCCGCTTTAGCAGGGCAGGCGAGGGCGGCCGGGGGGCACCAGGACAGCCACACGGGAACGGCTGCCGCTGGGGGCTGAGGGGACACGCCACAGGACTTGGGGAGCGTCCCCAGCCGTGCAGCCAGTGAGCCCCTCAGCCGGGCACACCACCCCGGCTGGCAGCAGCCAGCTGCACACCGGATCCACTCGGGAAGGCAAAGGCAGGGCTGCACTGTCCCAGTCCCAGGTTCCCACCGCGTTCCCCCCATCCAGCAGCCCGAGTGCCGGCAAAGGACTGGTTAAGCGTTTCTCCTGCTGTTTTTCCTTTGCGGGGCTGGGAAGCAGAGACGTGCTGCAATACCCCAGACGAGGCTGCTCCCGGGGCATTTCCGGATGGGAATCTGGCAGCAGAGCCTGCCCTTGGGCCTCATCCAGCCCAGGCTTGTAAAGCCCTGCAACCGAGGCAGGAGCACGCCTGCGTCGGGTGCTGCCGGCCCCGCTCCGGGCCCCCCTGCACCCCCTTTCCAGGGGCTGCTGGAGCACTGGCTTTCCGTGCCAGGTGCTGTGAGGGGAAACTGAGGCACGGGTCAAGCCCGGCTCTGTCTTGCGGTGGAGTGGGGAGAGGAAGGAGGGATGCTCTGTGTGGAGCTGGGCATGCCACGGAGGATTAACTCCTCCGCAGCCCGGGGTTTGGCAGCGCCGGGGAGCGGGAAGGGGCACAGCCGAGGCGCTGCCTCTTCCCGTGCTTCTGCCGCCGGCTCGGCAGCGCCGGGGCTCTGCACGCCGGGGACCCTCTACCCTCGGGCAGCGGGGATGCTCTGTGCCACGCAGGGACACAGCACCTGGCATGGGCACCGCGGCATGGGCTGGCCACGCTCCGAACATCCTCCGCTCCAGCGCCTTGTCCAAACAGGCCGGGCTCAGTGAAACAGCCTGAACTTTCCAATGAAAAAAAAAAAACCCAAACGTTTCCTCAGGAAATTCCCGAGCAGTTTTCACGGGGGAGGCGCTGGGGTGAGGGGCGGAGGAGGAGGAGCGGAACGGGAGGGGTCCGACACCTCGGCAGTCGGTTTTGCTCCCCACCAGCACGGCCTCGGCTGCGGGGAGCAGCGGGATGCCATCCCCACCGTGGGCAGGGCGCGACGCGGGACAACCTCGCTGCATCGCAGCCCCGCAGGGACCACACAGCGTTTACTTTATGAAAGGATGCTCAGCCGCCCCTGCAGCAGCCACACACCTCCGAACCGCTGCCGGCTCCCACGGCCGCCGCTCCTGCCAGGTCCCGCTCCCCGCGGCCCTGCGAGCCCGGGCAGGGGCTGGCAAGTCGGGCGCCGGGCTCCGTGCCCCCATGGGAAGCCTTGGCGCGGCGGCAGGGGGGGGATGCGACTACAGAGGTTCCGGTAATCCTGAAAATCCCGGCACCTGAAAGGGGCACAGCGGGGAACTTGCTTTCCCCTCACCAGTGCCCGCGGATGCCCTTGGCACGGACCGCGGAGCCTCCGGTAGCCGCTTATAACTGTTCGCCGAAGCGGCTCTGGGTAATGAGTTAACCTGGTAATGAGACCTGTTGCCGAGACATATGCAAATGATTGGGAAGTGCTCATTAGAGGGGATGGAAGGAGGCACTTAGGCCCTGAAAGGCACCCAGCCCTTCCCGGGGCCGCCCTGCACCCTATTAGAGCCCATTTTACAATAATTGCTCCAGAGGAGGAAATCTATTTGGATTCATCATAAAGTATTTATTAACAAGAGCTTATTCATAATTTTTGCTGCTCGCCGGTGTGGCGCGGCCGGGCGTCCCGGCCTGCCCCGCATCGGAACGCGGCTTCCCCGGCCCGGGAGAGCGGCAGCGCTGCGCTGGGGCGGGGGCAGCGAGGGGGCACGGGGGCAGCCGAGACTCCCGGGGCAGGTACAAGCTGTGCTGGCCTTGCCTGTGCACTCCCGCCCCATGACATAGCTGCCCGTGGGGCAGAACACCGTCACAGCCACGTTCCCTCCAGCTCCTGGCTGACCTAGCCCCTCACTTGCAAAACCCCTCCTGCAGCCCACGCCGGGGCACAGAGCCTCGGTGCCCAAGGCGTCTGGCTGGCACCACTGGCACAGGTGGAGGTGAAGGCAGGACACCATGCACCCTCCTCGCAGCTCCTCTCTCCAGATCCCGTGGCTTCTTTTTTCCCCCCAGAGCCAAGAGCATCCCCCAGCCAACATCCACACATGGGTGGGGGCTCTGGGTGGGCTGGACTGTTCCCACTACGGGTTCTGGTGGAAGAGCGAGCAGAGATGGGGCAGAGAGGGGCTCCCAGCCCTCATTTACCGTCGCGATGCTCAGCCCCGCTCAGGACCAGCCCAGCAGGGAGTGGGTGGGCTAGCACAGCCCCTGGTGCTCACCGCGCGCCCCTCACTGAGCCGCTCTGGAGTCCCCGCACCTGGCGCTGCCCAAAAACGCCCCGCCGGGTCCTCTGAGCCACCCTGGAGCAGACAGGTCCCCGCCGCCCCCGGGTGCCGGGCCGGTGCCCACCTGCCCGCGCCTACGTGCTGGGGCGGGAGCGGTGCCGGCGCTCGCCCTTGCAGGTGCTGCGGCTGCGAGCGGGGGCGCGGGGAGCGCGCCGAGGCCGCGGGTCACAGGAGGCCGCGGCGGCAGAGAACCTGCCAGTTGCTTTGGAAAACAGCAGGAAGAAAAGCAGCTCTCTTGGCAGCCCCGGGCTCCGGTGCCAGCGCTGCCTGGGCCCCCGCCAGCCAGCACAGCCCGCCCCGCAGACGGCAGCTGGGGGTGGCCCAGGTGGGATGGAGCCGGAGGGGGCTTCCCCGGCAGCACGGTACGTGCCCCGACACCGTGCCCAGCACCACCTCTGGTCTGCCTGCGCGCACCCCCACCCCAGCAACAACTGGCACTGCCGGTCGCTGGGATTCCTAAATGCACCCCAAACTGGGGAGCAGCGTGCCCAGCGTGCGGGGGGGTACGGATGCCCCAGGTATCCAGCAGCAACACGGCTAGCACTGGGTGGTGGAGGAGTCAAGAGGGTTCTGGTGAGGGAGACTCGATGGTGTGAGAGCCCAAAGCCACTCACTGCCTTCCTGCAGACTCACTTGGACTCCCCAGGTGCCTCAGTTTCCTCAGGTGCCGTCTGTGCATCCTCTTTGGGGTTTGGGAGCTGACGGCTCAGCCACTTTCCCAGGGTGACCCTGCCTGCCCCCAGGGTGAGGCACTGCCTTTCCAAAAATAAGGAAACTGAGGCATGTCACCTGCCAGGCCAGCCCACAGAAGAGGCACGATGTGATGGTGGCTGCTGAGATCTGGGAGGGGTCTGGAAGCAGAACAAGGGGGAACAAGGAGATGTCCCCTCGTCCTGGGAAGCATCCCGTGGCCAGCAGCACCAGAGCCACGTGGCTTCCCAGCTGAAACACCCTCAGGGCTCCAAGGAAGGGAAATGTTTTATGAAACTGGAAAAAAAAAAAGCTTTGCCAACGGGTCCTGGCGCTGCCAGCTCCTCCGCCCCGCCCTGCGTCAGCGCGGGGCCCTGGGGGTGGCCCATGCCCACCATCCCTGCTCCTGGCACATGGCAGGGGCTGAGGTGTCCGAGACCCAGCGCTTGGCCCATCCCAGATCCCAGGGTCTCAGCCTGGGAGCCACCAGGGTGTGACCCAGGGACCGAGGCTGTTCCCAGGAGCACAGAGGGAAACTGAGGCAGGAGATGTGTTGAGGCTGGCAGCACCATATTCGCTCTGGAGAGGGGGCACCACCAGAAAGGGTCCCTCCAGCCCCCCCGGGCCAGGCCCAGGGCTCTGAGCCCGGCTTTAGCCCCTGACGCAGGAGGTTTTATTTCCCTCCCAACGTATTTTTAGCCTTGCCTGCTTTGTCCTGGCCTTTCCAAGGGGGATTAATTCCTCCCCCATCATGCACCATTAAAGGTGTAGGGGTGCAGAGAGGTGTCCCCAGCTCCCTCCTGGGGGTGCCTGCTGGGGGGACTGGCGCCGGGGGTATCTCTGCACCCCACGATGGGCAGTGCTGTGATGGGCTCGTGGGGCTCACTCCACTGCAAATCCAATCCCTGGAGCAAGTCAGTGGCTAAAAATAGCCCCGGCCTTTTGCCGTAGAATCGGCGACCTTGCAGGAGGATTGGCCACCCCGGGGCCCTGGAGGTGAAGAGTTCATGGCCCCCCCGCCACAGCCCCAGAGCTTTTGCTGTGCCATGGATGTGCCAAAGGCTCAGCCCTTCTTCCAGCATCTCATCGGCTCCCTGGGTGCTCGGGACAACCTGCCAGGACCCTCCACAGAGAGATGGACAAACTGAGGCGCGGGGTGGTGCCTGGGGATCAAAGGGGCTGGGTGTGTCCCCAGAGGGTCAGCTCTGAGCCTGGCCAGGCCCTACACCCCGAGCACTGAAGGATGGGCCTGGTTCAACGGGGTGGAAGCAGGGTGTTCGTCTGCTTTCGGCTGCTCAGCAGAGCCTTCCCGGGGAGATTCAAAGGCTGAGCCCGGCTGGGTCCTATTTTGGGAGGGTTTTGGATGCCTCCCAAGCGACAGAAGTGGGTGGGGGCTGACCTGCACAAAGGGACTCTGTTCGGGACGCTGGGCTCCGGCGCTGCCCGGCGCAGAGGCCGGTGGCAGTGGCCGGTCCCCTTGCCTGCCACGTGATGGGTCAGCAGCCCGGGTTGGGGCAGGGGGCGAGTGCCCTCCTCCCATGCTGGGTGCTGCTCCCCACCTGGATGTAAACTGAGGCGCAGGGCGGGACTGCCCTTGCCTGCCGGGCTGCCGCTGTAACCGCTGAGTGACACTGCCACACCGCCGAGACGGCCGTGCCAACCTGCCTCGTGACGTGGGCTCCAACAGCCACCCGCCCTGGGCTACTTGCCCAGGCTGGCCCCGAGCCATCCCCTGGGGGAGTCCAAGGTCCCCCAGTGGGGTCGGGCACTTCGGGAGCCAATACCCCAGTCAGAACTCTGCGACGGAACAGGAAAAACCCCTCGACAGGCCGGATCCCACAGCTCGATGCCACCGCAGGGCACACTGGGCTGCCAGTGTACCAGCACCACTGGCCCTGGGACAGGGGACCCTCCTGCATCACCTCACCCTTCCCTCACTGACCACCTCAGAACCTGGGGGCTCCAGAAAGCTCGCGGGGCCGCGGGGCCATGACCAACCCGTGCACATTGCACGCTGCCCACTGCACGCAGAGCTGTGAGTGCCCACGGGCACTGGCAACAGAGACCCTGGGATGGGACTGAGGTCCTCACCAAGGTGATGCCGGTAAGCTCCCGTCCCTGTCCACATATGGGACACTGCGGTCACAGCTCGGCCCCGGCTGCTGCTGGTGACTCCTCTCTCCAACCAATTCCCCACCGCAAGGCGAGGAAGCTGGCGAGCGCGTCCTGGTTCCCTCCGGCGGTACCTCAGGATGCGATGCAGTCATCGTTAATGCATCTGGACTCATTTATGGGGATGAGAAAATGTTTCCAGGTTTCCCACAAAGTCCCATTAAGATCCCAGTCCCACTCTATTTTTAGTGCCCTCATCAACAACGCCTTTCCCAGCCACCCCGGCGCTCCAGGGCCCCATGGGGCTGGCGGGGGCACCCTGGGCACACGCCTGCCCAGCTTTGTGGGGAGCTGAGCTGCACCCAGACTGGGGGGCTGGAGGGGGCAAACCCCGGCCCTGCACTCCTCGACCCAGCAGCTTTGCACCCACGGGTGCACCCTGGGGGTGGGGGTGTCCCAGCCCGGCTTTTGCTTGGGAGCAGAGGAAGAAGGAAATGTGGTGGGAAGGAACAGAAAAAGCCACCCCAGGTCACTGCGTCAGCAGAGGCTGCAGGACCCCACTCACCATGGAGGATGGAGAGCGGCTGGGTCTGAGCACCCCTGCAGGTGCAGGGTCACACCCCGCAGCACCAGATTGTCATCTGGCGACGGCCAGTGGCTGGCCCAGCCAACCGGTCCATCAGCAACCCTCAGCGCCCTGGCAGCGTCTCCTCCCGGGCAGCGGGTGCCCACGGGGCTGTCGGTGCAGCTGGCAAGGGCACGAGGATCCTGCCCTCGGCGCTGCGCCCTCCCGGGCTATCTATAGCCATGACCTCAGCGGGAGCCGGGGCAGGACCCGGCCGCGCATCGTCCCTTCTTGGCAGGGCCACCGCCTCAGCCCCCACCCGGCACAGAACTGCCGCCAAGCCGAGGCTTTTATCCCGTACGTTCGCTAATCCGACGGGATTCGATGTCAGGGCTGCCCACGGGAGGCTCACAAAGGCCGTTTCCAGGGGTGCTCAGCCAAGCGATGGAGAACGTCAGCCGGGAAGGGCAGATGGCGGTGCTGGGTGTCACCGCGTTAGGTGACAGGGTCTGACCCCGGGGGCTGGACGGGAGGGAATGTGTGTGACCCGGCTGCGAAGAGGTCGAGCAGGGGACGTCCTTGCGTAGGCAGGGGTGACATGAGGACAGCCCGCAGCTGCGCCCCGCAGGCGTCGGGGTCACAGCCTCCCGCACAGCCGGGGGTCGTGGGGAGGACCTGCTCGCTCTGCACCGGCTGCCCTGGGGGAAGCGGGGAAGGGGTGGCCCAGAGGAGGGGAATTTCCCCGGCTTTTTTCTCCAACAAACTCCTTGGCTTGTGCAATTAGAGAAATTTGTTTAACAAACTCCCGGGGGAGCGGAGCGGGAAGGTGGGGTGGCGCGCGGCCAGGGCGCTGCTCACACAGGCCCGCTCCCTCCCCGCCTGCGCCTTTGATCAGCAGCGCACCGCGCCGGGGGACGGGAGCCGTTCCCCGTGGCCAGGGCCACGCTGTGCCGCGGAAGTGCCCCGGCCCCTGCGGACACGCTGCCCGTGGCAACCCCTTGCCACGTGTCCCCTCAGCTGCCGCTTCGCAGCCCCCTCCGCTCATCGCCCCCATTCCCATCGCCCCCGTGCTCGCTGGGGTGCCACGACCCTGGCACCCCGCCACGCTCAGCCTCGCGGGCCACAGGTGCGCACACGTGTGTGCCCCACCGTGCCCGTGCGCGGCGCAGGCTCCGGGCGCGCTCTCGCCCTCTCGCTCCCGCTCTCTTTCTCATGCGATGCCATTTCCATCAAAAACCCTTTACTCGGCACTTTTCCCCTCATTGGTATTCACGCCGCGCGCTCGCTGTCCTGGCGCACAGGTTACTAAAGGAGATTTTGCGGCGCAGCGTGGCGGGGGTCACATTTCAGCCCGCGCCGTCTCGCTTTCCCAAATCGCTGGGCAGCGGCCAGGGCCGGCGGGAGGGGGTGCAGGATCCGGCACATCACAGCTCCCGCCAGGCAACCGTGGGACCGAGCGGCCCCGTCGCCCGTGGCAGCGGGGCGAGGCGGGCTGGCGGCGGCGGCTCTGCAGCACACAGTGATGGGTGGCTCCGCGGGGACAGCCGGCCGGTCACCGGCGCTCGCCGTCCTCCCGGCAGCCCCAGTGCCTGTGCAATGTGGGAGCAGCTGGAAAAGGGGGTCTGAGCAGAGAGGGGAGCACACACTTGGCGTTGCCACCAGCTGCCAGCACTCAGATGAGCCCTGGGTGACATCCACCGTGCCCCTGGTGGGACTGTACCCCCAGGATGGAATCCTAGGGCGAGGAGGGAGCAGTGGGGCCTCTCTTTTTCAGAGCTGGTTTGGGGAAAGGGGAAATGTCTGGGTGGAAAATCAACATTTCTCCCTCATGGGCTTTTTTTTTTTTTCCTTTGAAAGCAAAAATATTTCTTGGTTTTTCGTGATCAGAAACATGTTGGGGGTTTTTTTTGGACAACAGCCGGTCAAATACCGTTTCCCCGTGAAGGGAATGCAGGGGCCCTTTGCAAGGAGAGCGAAAGCCTTCTTAAAAAATAAGACAAAACCACCAGTTAAAAAAAAAAATCCACCTGGCCATGGACTTGAATAAGCTCCCAGGGAAGAGGGGTCAGCGGGAGGGCCAGATCCCGGTGTTCCCGTGCCAGGCAGTGCTGCTGGAGCTGTGGCAGTGGTGGGGAGGGCAACGTCCACGGCAGGCAGCCCGAAGCCCAGACCTGGGGATTTCGCCCAAAAGCTGCTCAGCGCTGGCTGCTGGCCGGGGAAGGAGGATTAATGCGCTTTTAGAGCAGTGGTGAGTTAACTGAGAAATCAATCCTTGGCAGTGGCTGGCCCCAGGTCCCCCAGCGCGTGAGCGCTGCCGCACCTGAGCCACGGGATCCTTTCCCAGCTCCTCTCCAGGACTTGGGAAGCTCCGGGTCTTGGCGGCCGGCGCAGGGCGCTGGGTCCCGGCCAAGCTGGCACAGAGCGCCCGGCCGCGGGGGATGCCTGCCCAGGGCCGACGTGACGGATGGCGAGCCCAGCCGCCCGCCCGGGTGTGAGCCAGGCCCCGGGATGCCCGGGGGTACCCTGTGCCTCCCCTCCCTGCAGCTGGCACGTCCCAGGGGTCTGCATACCCTCCTCGAGGGTGAGATCTCAGGGTGTCTGGCTGCCAGGGCGGGGAGGGAGGCTGAGCTCGGGCTTTTGCCTGCACCAATGTGGTGCATCCAAAAGCACTTTGGTACCGAAAATCCATGAGGATTTGGCACTGGCCCACCATGAAGCTTTGCCCTACTCAGACTCAGCCCCACCAGCAGCCCTCAGCCATGCTGTGGGGATGTCACCAGTGATGCCACATGATTCTGGCAGGGCTCAGCACCCACTGATGCCCTTGCTGCTCCCATCGCCTTCGCCACCCTGCCTCAACCTGCCCGGCACACCCCAAGGTGCTCTGAGAGAAATCCTCTCCCCATGGGTCCCTAAGGAGCACATCCCTGCCACCCCAGGGCCCTGCCTGCACTTCCCAGCTTGGGTGCAAGGACTGACAGGGACAGGAGCCCCCCCAGCCCCCTCCCAGGGGCAGCCATGCCCCTTGGAGACGCTCAGTGCCGGCACCGCCATCCCTGCGCAGAGGAGCCACAGCACGGCCGGGGGTGGCAGGCAGCGTGCCAGCCTCACAGGGAGGGATTTTACCTCCCCCACAGCTCTCCCTCCCCTCCAGTGAGGGACTCTGGGGATGCTCCCCATCACTGTCACCATCCCCATCCTGCCACCAAGGGCTTGGCTTGTGGCTGGAAACAGGTGCAGGCACAACGGGAGTGATGGGGGGAAAACGGGCACCCCTTGGGCTGCAGGGAAGTGTCCAGGGGCCAGGCACAGGCATGGCTGGCACAGGCAGCATCGGGCAAGGAAGGCTGGTGAGCAGACAGGGCAAGCTGTTCTTGTCCCAGGGGCCATTCCCAGAGAGCCCTGCCTTGCCTCCACCACCTCCAAAGGTGGGAGACACTGTCCCTCCCTTTCCCTGTGAGTCCCAAATCCCTATTCGGGCCCTCCCTGCCATGCACAGCCCTGGCTCGGGACGGATCCCTCAGTGCCACCGTGGCAGTTCTCCCCTGGGCTCTTGAGCTCCCCATTCCAGGGCTGCCCAGGGCTCCTCGGGGAGCCGCCTTTCTTGCTCTTTGCTGTGCCTTGATAAGGGCAGCGTGGCTGGCCCTTGCCATGGTTCCTCTGCCCAGCGAGCCTCCCCATGCTAGCACTGCCCTGGCCACACTGTCCCCGCCACAGCCACCCCTGCAAGGGGGGAAAACCGCCGGGTCAAAACGGGATCAGGCTACGGCTCCCAGCATCCATCCCCAGCCCTCCCAGGCTCAGGGGAATAGAAAAGTGCCAAAGGGAGCTATTCCCAATTGCTCCAAGAGCTCCGGGCAGTGCTCTGGGCTCTGGCAGCTGGGCTTTGTTCAGCAGTCTGCAAAGGCGTGCGCACACCCGCAGCGCTGGGCACGCGGTGGGATCACTCCCTGCCCCGGCACGGAGGGAACTGCGGGCACGAGGGACCTGAACCACAGTCAGGGAGGGAACCATGGGCAGGGCAAAGCTGCCCAGGGAGGGGAGGAATCGGCAGGTACCTCGGAAAAAGGGCGGCTGATTTACTGCATGAGGCCCCAGACGAGTTCAAGGTAATGGGGGGAGAGCGGCACAGCGTGAGCGCCGGCCTGCAGCCCCTCGTGCAGCTGGCTTTATCCTGTCCGCCTCCCCGTGTGCCCATCCCGGCCCTCCGATCCAGCTTCAGAAACCTCACTGAAAACAGGATCTGTTTTTCCCGGGCGAGGATTTAAGATGGGATCAGGCAGGAGCAGTGGGTGCGAGCAGCGGGGCAGGGCTCGCCAGGGCAGGCGGGCACGGCGTGGCAGGCGCCGCGGGGAAAGCGAGGATCTCCCGAAGGTTGCATTTAAAGAACAGCCTCATTGTTTTTCCCAAACAATACTCAGCAGATGGGAGAATTGAAAGTGTGTTGCAACCTTCCCTCTCTTCCCCCGCCATGCCCGGCTTGCTGCTCCCATCCTTTGGCAGCCGATCTGAGCTCCCGGCTGGAAACCAGTTCGCTGGAGCTACTGGTGGAGGGGGTGAGCACCGGCGCTGAAAAGCCCCGGCGCTTTTGGGAAGGGGGCTTGCCAAAGGATGCCCCATGAGATGTGCCCGGCAGGCAGCTCCCCGCTCCAGCCACGTGCCTGCAGCAACAGTGGCAGCCGAGAGATGTCTGCAGCCCGGTCGTGGCTGGGCAGAGGTGGGATCCCCTCGGATGCCTGGAGATGTGGCTGTGACCGTGCCACGTGGCCGCAGTGCCTCTGGCAGCCCAGCTCCATCCCCCAGGCCCTGAGCTGTGCCCACTTGCTGGTACTGAGGTTTGTGCTGGGCCAGCTTAGCCAGGAGCTCCCCGATGCCCCGCGGATCCCGAGCCACTGACAGTGGCACACACAGGGGTCTGTGCCCGGCCATCGGCTCCCAGTCAGGCAGCACGGGTGCATTGCCTCTGCCACCCCACAATCAGCTCTGCACCCCTGGCATGGAGCCTGGGAGAGGGAAGAGGGTCTCTGACCAAACCCTGGTGGGGTGCCTGGCTTCAAACAATACAGCTGCCTTGGAGGCTGGCACCCATCTCACCTCGTTCCCATCCTGCAGGTACCAGGGTAGGGGGCTGAGGGTGTGCTGCCAGGCACGAGCCTGAGGTGTTCGAGCATCACAAGTCATAGAATTTGCAATATTCCCCCTCCAGAAGTATCTCAAATCTCCCCCCACTGCAGATCCAGGAGCCAAGGATAACCATTACGGCTTTGGAAATCCCTTTGGCTCCTGGGCAGCAGCTCCCAGGGGACACACGTGCAGGTCCCTGGCAGGTGCTCAGCTCCAGGGTTATTTTGGAGCCCGGGCAGCCGGACACTGCCCCCCTCCCCCGTCCCGCTTCCCCGCGGGCAGGGTGAGGCCTCGTGCGTGGCGGCGGTTCCGGCGCTGCTTCCCTGCTAATCTGGGCAGCTCCCTCTCGACTTCCCGGCCTGTCCCCGAGCGGGGACAGAGGTGAGCTGCGGAAGCGGGAGGAAGTCCCCAAGCAGGGACACAGAGCTGGGGAGGGCACAAAGCCACCCTCTTGCCTGGCGGGAGACACGGCCGAGGCCGTGGCCAGGAGCGTGTCACGGGCGATGCCTTTGCCAGGGCTATTTCGGTGCCGCCGGGCTCTCCAGCTCGGGCCCGTTCCGGCCGGGAAGGGCGCCCGCCGGAGGGGTGGCCGGGGTCCCAGCGGCCGCGCCGGGCTGCAGGGGCTGGCAGCGGCGGTGCCGGGGAGATGCGCAAGGGCCGAGGCAGGGCGGCTCCCGCGCACGTTCCAATGTATCCACATCACCATCCGCAGCTCCCGAGCCCGGGCGAGCCTGCCCGCCGCGCGGGTGGGATGGGAACGGGAACGGGAACGGCTGGGCTGGAGGTGGGGAACGACGGCTGGTCCCATCCGAGCCGGGCTGGATCGGAGCTGAGGTTGTGTCAGGGGGAGGACACCAGAGCCTTCCCCGTGCCCAGGCAGTGGGGCAGAGGATCCGTGGAGGAAAAATTAGCTCCCCTCCGTCGGCCAGGAGGAGTGCTGGGAACAGCACGGGTTTGTGAGGAGAAAGGCTCCTGCCAGCCCCGGCCCGGCCAGCGACCGCACGGCTTCCCACATCACACCAGCACTGTGAGCTGGCAACAACAGGCGCTGCCAACCCAGCACCAGCTGGAGACTGGGAGGGTTGGGAGGTGGTGGGACCCCTGAGAGGGATGGAGTCAGGGTGGGAAAGGCGGGATGGCAAGAAAAGGGGAAAAAAGAAATANGATCCGTGAAGGAAAAATTAGCTCCCCTCCGTCGGCCAGGAGGAGTGCTGGGAACAGCACGGGTTTGTGAGGAGAAAGGCTCCTGCCAGCCCCGGCCCGGCCAGCGACCGCACGGCTTCCCACATCACACCAGCACTGTGAGCTGGCAACAACAGGCGCTGCCAACCCAGCACCAGCTGGAGACTGGGAGGGTTGGGAGGTGGTGGGACGCCTG
>VYXC01000512.1:44615-58640 GCA_013397175.1 Platysteira castanea
CTGTCCCTGGGGGCAGACACCCCCCCGGCTGTGTCCCCTCTGGGCCCCCAACTCCAGCCCTCCCGAGCATCCTCCATCCCCTGCAGGGATCCCCACCCATCCCTGTCCCCACACACTCTCCCCAGCCTTCTCTTCACCCCTTCCCCAGGAACACCCCCGGATTCCCCCCCATCTCTTAAAGCCAGAGGCCTCTGTGCAGCCGGGGCTGGGTGGTTTGGGGGCTTTGCCCCCTCCCCAGTCCCACTCAAAAGTTGGCAGTGACCCGGGCGCTGGGTTTGGTCCGGGCCGGCAAAGGGCGTGTGGGGGGGGAGAGCAATTCCTTCATTTCTATCGACCCCTTTTGTGTCTGGACCTGGATTTTTAACCCTTGTTATCGAGTAATCCTTTAATCTCTTAATCCTTTCAAATAACCATATTTTTCTATAGGAAGGCAACAAAAATTAGATATTTTTTCAGTTTGCTGAGGGCCGAAGCATGCACCGTGTGCCTGGATTTTTCGGCACGCTCCGTAGTCCTGAACAAACAGGAACATAATCTCCGTCTGCCTTGAGCTCAAATGGTTTCAGTGTGATAAATAATATGCTACATAATTTATTATATATTTTAAAAATAAAATTAAAGCAAAGTACTCAGTCATTCCACTAGTTTTTATTCCATAATTTTCTCCTTCTTTTATATATAATTTTTTTTTTTTAGGGGGGTACTCTGAGCCTGATCATTTTTACAAGGGCTCAGCTCAAATTTAGCAGGGATTTTGGATGCACTGGATGTTTATTTTATCCATCCCCCATATCCCCTTTGCTTGCTAAACCCACCACATGCATACCAAGATACTGGAGGGTAATTTGTACCTTCACAGGGTATTGTATTATACTGTATCTATATTATATACATGCATATATTTACTGAGTTGTTTGTCAGACACGAGCACGGCCATCGGCCTTATGGAAATGAGATCTAATTTTATTACAGCTGTCTATATAAAAAAAAAGAAAGATTCTTTAAATTTAAAACCTCTAGAACTTTTTTCTTGTTGGTTTTTTTTTTTAATCACCATCTGCTCCCCCCGAAAAAAGCCACTTCCCTGTTTTAAAGCTGGAAGAAAAAAAAAGGCTGAAATGAGCAGTTCCCTCGCCTCGTCCCAGCTCCAGAAGCCTCGAGGAATGTAAACTCGGCGGTAACTCCGCTCGCAGAGCTCAGTTTGCATTTTCTGCCCGGCCCTGAGCGCGATACGGCGCAAAAATAAACCCTGGGAAGAATTTGCCAATTTTTAACCGCTTCCAAGGCCGCCGTGGTGCCCGCTGGCAGCTCCCTCTCTCCTGCCAGGGTTTTATTTTTCTCCAGCTATTCCTCGTCTCCCCCGGCCCGGCGTGTTTTGGGGGGGACGTGGATATTTGGGTTCAGTCCGCGGGAGATTGCCTGGCCGTGCCAGGCTGGCGGTGCCAGGGCGGGCGAGGAGGGAAAACGGGAGAGAAAGAGCAGGGCTGGGATTTTATTTTCCCTTCTTCGAGGCCCTGGGGTGCAGGATGACAGGGAAGGGGTTATTTATTTCTTCGTGATAAAGAAGTTCTTTTTTTGTTAGAAATAATTGTTTCTATTTATTTATAATAAATAAACAACTGCCGTAGTTATTTATTTTTGTAATGCTGTTAAAAGTATTTCCTGGGTGATTCAAAGCTGGGGCTGAAGGGCTGCTGGCCTTGGTTTTGAGACATCCTCGTGGGTTTCCAGTGGCCCAGGGCACACCTTGTTTTACCCCCAAATTCATCCTGCAGTCTGTCCTCCCAGATCGGTCCCATTTCTCCTCTGTCAGCCTGCAGGAGCCAAAACAGCGCCGGCCGAGGGTGGAAATAATTTCAGTGCAGTGAGTGACACCTGTCCCCTGGCACTGGCAGGGCCAGAGGCAGAGCAAAGGGCACCCCAAATCCTGACCCCTCATCGGGGGGGTCACTCAGCCCCAGGGGTGCTGCAGGATTTGGGGTGCCCTGGGCTGTGCTGCCCACGGGGCCCGAGAGCTGCCACCAAACCCTGCAGCAACTGTCCCCACTCCTCCCTGTTCACTGCAGCCCCCTCAGCCTCAGCCCCAATTCCTGGTGTAACCCCCAGGCAGAAAAACACTAAAAATACAAAAATCCTGGGTTTTTTTGTTGTTTCCAGGCTGCCTGTAAATGGTGTTTTGAGGATGGGGGTGGAATCCAAACCCAATTTAATTTTCCCGTGCAGGCCATCCCTGCTGCCTCAAATAAAACAAAAAGTGTGGGGTGGATTTGGGGCACAGTTCTGTTTCTCCAAGTGGCTTTTTGCAAGGATTAAAGCCCGGAGGTGGAAGCTGAGTTACTCCGATTCCAGGGAGTGGCTGGATCAGGCCCTTTGTTCATTCCTTGGGTTTTTATCCCGGCCTGTTTGTGGGCTCACGACCCCCCGTCTATAAAACCAGTGCTTGAAACAAGTGGAAATTTGTGGGGCCCCCCCTCAAAGCTGGATTTTATTTCTAAAGGGCATTTCATGGTTGATTTGTGCTGCTAAGACACCTCGATGCCAACTTTTGGGCTCAGCCAAGGGGGTGCAGATACCCGTGGAGCAGCACAGGGCTGGATGCCCCCCCCTTGCCACGGGGAAACATCCCCCAGCCTCATTAACCCTTTTTTTGGGCTCATTTTTAGCATTTTTGCAGGTTTTTTTCCAAGGTCCCATTCTACTGGGCGCAACGGCACGGCCGAGCCACGTCCCTCCCTGGAAAGAGGGAGAGAAAGGGAAATAATCCGTGTTGGGATAGTTTTGTTGCTGCCTTTCTTTGCTGTTAAAATAACTTTTAAGGAGAATATTCTGGTTTTGATCAGAATTTATTTACTTTATTCCTGCATATGGCTCTTGGCCTGGGTCCCAAACAGGCAGAGGTCTGGCCTGGCTCGATTCAAAGCCAAAACGTGCAATGAAAAGAGATTTTTTTTTTTCCCCCCTCTTTTCTCTTTCTTTCTAAAGCAGGTTTTTAACTAGTCAAATTGCTGCTGATGAGGGGGGGATTTCAGTTAAAAAATTGCTAGCACATTTCAGGGAATTATTCTGCAGGAATTTCAAGGGGTTTTAGGATTTTTGCTGTGGCTTTTTATTGTTTTTTTGGCTGCTGGTTATATGTAAAAAAAATAATACGAATCCCCAAATTTTCCCCCCACTCTGTATTTTTCACTTTGGCTCAAACATTGCCTTTTCCCCCCCGGATTTGTTGGAAACCAGCCCTCAAAGAGCTTGTGGAGCCCTTTCCCTGCTCTCACACCGCTCGGCACAGGGAACCGTGACCTCACTGGAGCAAATCTCCCCCAAAATGACCCGAAAACTTGATTTTACAGCAAAAAGGGGCTTTGAGGCGGGGGTGCCAAATAGCTTCAAACACCAGCACGGGCCCCTGGTGCTGCTGCCCTCCCTGCTCTGGTGGCTTGGGCCAGGACTTTCACAGCCACGTGTGGACAGAGGCACCAGGAATTCTTGCAAACACCGAAATTTCACTCATTAAAAAAAACCTCCCAGCAACAACCAAACCCCAGATGCAACCAGGAAATGTTTCCTCACTCCTCTGTTTTTTTTGTTTTTTTTTTTTGTCCACAAGAAGACACAAATCAAATCTGGCCACTGTCCCAGGGCTGGTTTGTCGTGTTGGTGTTGGGGAATTTGGGGAAATTTCAGGAGTGGGAGGAATGGGGAGGAATATGGCCCTGACTCTTTGTTTGGGGCGAGTGAATCCCAGTTTGGTTTTTGTCCCCTCCCTGCAGACAGAGCTGGCAGAGGGGTGTCCTGCCATTGTCCCCATGTCGCCGTCACCCTGCCATGGCAGCCCCTCGGCCCCTGCAGCTCAGTTTTGGGAGCAGGAGCGCCTCAGTGCCACAGCCCCGGTGACGTCCTCGGCACAGGGATGCAGCTCTGCACCACCACACTGAGCCCAGCAGTGCCCCGGTGCCAGGGGGCCCCCCAAAATGTTTGTGTGCCAAGGGGAGAAACACCCAGGGGTGGGGGGAGCACAAAAATCCCCCCAAATCCGGCTTTGCTGGAGGGGAGGGCGGAGGAGCAGGGCAGCTTTGGGGAGCTGAAAGTGAAAGTGGCGGGCGGTGGGCGCAGCGAGCACGGGGAGTGTTTTGGGGACCCAGCTGGCACCCTCTCCCCTGGGGGGGTTCAGGTCCCAGGAGCTGGGCCTGGGGAGGGCAAAAGCAGCCGGTGGAGGTGTTTTGAAGCCCCAACAGAAGCAGGAAGGAATCCTGGGGGAATTTTAATCGGTTGCCAAAGCAAACAGAAGCGCGGGGAGGTAACGAGGTACCTGCTCCCGCCGCCGGATCCAGCACCTCCGGCTCGGCCCCTGCCCCAGCCCCCTTCCCACGGCTGGGCCGGGCCCAGCGCCCCAGGGCACTGCCAGGGGCAAACACCCCGGCAGCAGCGATGGAAAACCACCGCTGCCCAGTTGTACCAGTTCAACACCGGGGCCAGGAGTGGGGTTCACACTCCCAGCACGGCCCTGGAGCCCAGCGCTGGCCTCGGACCCTCCAGCGGCCCTTAGATGAGGCCTTTGCTGTGGTAGGAAATGGTTTCTCCCAGGATTTTGTTTGCCAGAGGAGAAAAACGGGGTTGGGATTTGCAAGAAGAAAGTTTGAAGGGAAAGGCAAAGAATTATTATATTAGTTTTCCAGAAGGACCTTCCAGTTGTGCCGGCGCACAGCGACGTGTCCCGGAGTGACACAAACGGGGGGAATACCCAAAAGTGATTTTGGGGGAAGGGTCCCTTTCCCCGGAAAAGTTTGGCAACTCGCAGGCTCCACTGCCAGCCTCTGTCTGCAGCTAAACCAATTACTGCAGACAAATTGGCATGGACGTTCGCCTCACCGAGCTCTCGGCCGCACAAAGGGCTCGCTTTCCCTCCTCGCCTTCCCTCCTCGCTTTCCCTCATTTTCCCTCCCTTTCCCCCTTCCCTGCCACGATTTTACGAGAGAGGAAAATTACTCGGATGCTGAGCGTACTGTAAGTAATAAGGGCTTTGAAAATAGGCTCCTAATTAAAAATGATACCACTGCTCGTTTGTTTTTAAGCACATATTAAACTTTTTTCCCTTCCCTGCTGCATTCAAATGTTGGGGTTGCTGGCTTGGGTCTTTTTTTGTGAAAACTGGCTTTCCGTGCCGTGATTCTGGTTTGATTTGATTCCCCCCTTCTGCCCCCCCCAACCCCCCGGGTCTGCTTCGAATTAACGAAAGCCAAATCCAAGAAGCTGGAAAGGGATATTATAGAATTTTCCATGTCCTTATTATTTTTTTTATTAGTGGGACCAGGCAGCTCGGCAGAGAGGGGAGGGAAAATGGGGTTTGTGGTTGGGGGAGGCTGGGTGAGGCACTGGTGGGGGGGCAGCAGCCCCCACCTGCAGCTCACGGACCTCGGGCTTGGGGGGCATGTGCCCAAGTGTTCAGCACAAGGGCTTGAGCTGCACCAGGGGATGGGATGTTCTGTCTGAACGTGGGGTTTGCGGGGCCATCTCCTCTGCAGCACCCCAGGGTGGTGGCAGGGGACCCCCAGAGCTGGCGTGGCACCCGCACCACGGTGTCCTGGCATGCACCAGCCTGGGCACATGGAGCGGGCACCGAGGGATGCTGTGAGCCTGCCGGAGGCTCCCTGGGGGATGTGGTGGCACTCAGGGGGTGTGGGTGCTGCCGGCTGTGTCAGAGCCCCGAGGCCCAGGCACTGCCGCGGGGGCAGGTGCCCAGCGGGCGGTGGGTGCTGCGAGACCCCGTGGGGTCAGTGTGCAGTGCCAGGCACCCTCTGCAGGGTGGGGGGCCTTGGATAGCCCTGGGAAGGGGGCACAGGGGCTGTTTCAGGGTCCTGGTCCAGCCTTGGCCCACAAACCCCAAATTACTGGGGCTGGGGGCTGCGCAGTAAGGAGCTGCACGGGGACCGACACCTCGGCTTCCCCACCCCGCCCCGTGCCAGGGCGAGGGAATTCGGTGGGTTTGGATTTGTTCCCCGCCTGTTTCGCACTCGGGGCGCTCGGAGCAGGGCCTGGAGAGTTAACACCAGCCACGCCAGCTCTTGGCCGCCGGCACATGCTCTGCCCGGCCCTGAACCGCCGCCAGCTCCCGCTCCGGCAACAACAGCCCCCATTGTGTGCCAGGCGCCCCGCGCCAGCACCCAGCTGCCGCCCGGGCCGAGGGTGCAGCGCAGGGCCACAAGTGGACTTTGTATCCCCGCTTTGGGCTGCTGGGTGGTGCTTTTTTTTTTGCTTTTTTTTTTAATAGGAAGCAAGGAAAACAGGGCGTTCGGCTCCCGGCGTTTCGCCCAGCCGCTCTGCAGAGAGCCAGGAGGAAAATATTTTTTTAAAGACAATTGCTTGGCTCTTTTTGCCTTTTATTTTGCCTCTCTTTTTTTGCCTTTATTTTTCCTTTTTTTTTTTTGGCCTTTCATTTTACTTTTTTGCCTTTCATTTTCCTTTTTTTTGCCTTTTGTTTTCTTTTTTTTTCTTACTTTTGCCCTCTTTTTTCTCCTTTTTTTTTTCACCTTTCCTCCCTTTTCCTCCCTCTGCTTCTGCTTTTCTTTTTTTTTTTCCTTTTTTCTTTTTTTTTTCCTTATTTACCCCTTGGGTCTCTCCCAGTGGTGGCCCCAGAGGCATCGCCTCCGAGGGGCTGTGTTTACCCAAGTGGCACCATGTTTGTCACCAGGGCTGGCTTGCTCTGGTGTCTAAATCCGTGGTGGGAGGCACGTGACAGCGGGAGCAAACATCCTCCGCTGGCTGCCAGCGCCAGGGCTGCTCCTTCTCCGTAGGATTGGGGTAAAGCCTCCCAGCCGCTGCACCCAAACGCTGCCTTGGGGCTCAGCCCAACCCTTCCGCTGTTTTGGGGTGAAGAAGGGGATCTGTGGCCCCCACTCCAGGCTGCCTCCCGGGGCCCAAGGCAGGATCTGTCCCTGCTGTCCCATTCCCGTGGAGTTGCAGGAGAATCACCACGACCCGCTGTGTTCCGAGCGGGGAAACCGAGGCACAGTTCTTACTTGCAGGGGCAAATCAGACCCATGCGGGAGGATTTTCCTGCTGGATCCTGAAGGTTTTTAAATCAACATTCTGGGGCCTTTTGGGGTGAAGGCTGTTGCCGTGGCAGAGGTAGGGGGTCTTGCACCCCGCTCCTGGCTCCCGTGGCACTTGGGACGTGGGCGAGCTCTGTTCAAGGAGCAGTCCTGGCTGAGCATGGGGGGTGGTGGGAAGGTGCCCAGCCCAGGTGTGGCCGCACGGAGCCCGCGGGACCCGCAGGCTCTCCCCGGAATGCCCGCGCTGGCACTCCCCACCTGCCCGGCCGTCCTGGCTGCGCTCCCGGAGCGGGGAGGAGGGGGAAGGCAGCGTCACGGGCCGGGAAGCCGAGCCAAATCTCAGCCCAGTGATAATGTTGAACATTGATTTCTGTATTCCCCTTCCTCCGGCCTGGCAGCACTGTGGGCTGTGCAGAGCCAACAGCTCCTGCAGCCGGAGCCTCCGTCGTGGGGCATCCGTGTGTGCCCTGCATCCCAGCCAGCTCTGAGGCCCAGACCTGCCAGGGGGAACTTCAAGGCAGAAAGAGCCTCCAAATAAAGGGTATTTTGGAGGAATGGAGACACCATTTCTGAATCCAGGGGTTTTTTTTGGCTGCAAGCAGGCCCTTCTGGGTGCTCTGCCGTGTCCAGCATGGGCTAAACTGAGTTCCAAATCCCAGCCCTGCCCTGGGCTCCAGACACCCCTGACACCCCAAACACCCCTGACACCCCCAGACACGCCCATGCTGCACCTGTGTCCGACACTGAGAGGGGAGCAGGGCTGTGGGGAGCACAGCACAGTCCCTGGGCTCCAAAGTGTCTCAGAAATGTGGATTTCAGGTCACATTCCCAAACCCCTGGGGAGGACCCTGCAGCCCCAGCCTCCCGCACAGAGCATGGGTCTCTCCAGCCTGGTGCATCCCAGAGCTGCCAAGGTGCTGGTGCAGGTGTCACCCCGCTCCTGCCTCATCCTTCCACCGGCCATGGAGGGGCCACGGCAGCACTGGCACCCCACAGCAGCCCCGCAGCACCATAAACCCAGCTCAGCCTCGGAGCTGGGAAGTCTGTCTCGAAACCAGTCCGACTAGAATAACTGGGAAGGCAACTGTGGTTTCTTTTCAGGAAAAAAGAGATCTCGAAAAAGAACTGAAACTGTTTTCATTTGGACAAAAATATTCCTAGACATTTTTCCACATTTTGCCAGCAAGAAAGAGCATTTGCTTTTCATTTTTCAATGGAAACCCAGAGAAATGTAATTGAAAATGATGTTTTCCCTGAGAAAGAAGAAAAAGGCAATTACTGTTAAAAATCCATTTTGGTAAAAACAAAGCAACTTGGTGAAAGCAAACCCTCCCCAAACCAGGCCCGGCCTGTGCTGACACGGTTCCCCCCGAGCTCTCATCCCGCCGGGTGCCGCACGCCGGGGCCGGCCGATGGCTGCTGGTCATCCTGACTCCCTCGGGTCCGGAACGGCCGGGAGCCGGGAGTGGCCAGGAGCCAGGACTGGCCTGACAGCGGGAATGGGACCCAGCAGGACACCCCCACCACGTCCCACCACGTCCCCGCAGCCCGCCTGCATTTTGGAACGGGGTGTGAAGCAAACATGAGACGACCTCAAACACTCGGTCCCATGGTGCTTTTTGGAATAGTGATAATTAAATTCAGACTTTTTTCCTTTCAAAATGCCCTGGAAAAATCCAATCACTTTGCAAATCAAAATAAGCATTTCCAATTAATCCTCTAACTTGAACCACATGGCTTTTAGGGAACGTGGTTGCACTCTGCTGAGACGCTATTTTTAAACCGGTGACGGCTCCGGCGATGTTCCGAGCGTGCTGCAGACAGGCACGGCACGGCCCAGGCCGCCGGGGGCTGCCGGAGGGAGCTCGGGGGCACTTCGTTCCCCTCCCTGCCCCCCAGGTGTGCGGGCGCTGCCCCATGGCCAGCGCGAGGGCAGGTGACAGCTCTTGCTGAACAGCCGGTGGCTGCGGGGACACAGCTTGAGGCTTCCAGAGTTCAGCTTCCCCCCTCTGACGCTTGTGGCCATTGCTGCAGGGGAGCAGCCACAACCTCCTGCTCCCTCTGGCCAAGGGGTCCCAGCAGCAGCTCTCCCAAATTCCTCTCCTGGGGGCTGAGGCTGCACAAACTCGTCACAGGCTGGCTGGGCACAGGGGCCGTGCCGGGGACAGGGGTGGTCAGGGGGTGTGAGGACAACGCCCATGTCACAGATGGAGCACGGGGATGTCAAAGCCTCCCCCCAAACCCCCTCCTGGATTACTGCAGAGGCTCTGCCAGAGGGGAAAAGCCCCACTTGCAAGGCCACTTTGCCTGGCACCACTCCCCGTCATGCCAGTGGGAGGAACTGGTGGCATACTGGGTCACCTTCCCCTTTGACACCTCTTTTGTCCCTGGGCACAGGAGCCTTGAGCCCGTGGGGGGCAAGGGCACCCAGGTGAGGGATGGGGCCAGCTCCTGCCTCCCGGTCCCCATCCCTGCCCCACTCCGGCAGTGGCATTTCTGGGGCCCCTCCATGGCGGTGCCAAGGCGGTGCTGAGCGGTGCCAGCTGCCGCCCGCCGGGCCTGGGGGGTTATTTTTAGCCCTGGCTGGGGATTTGGGTGCTAAGCAGCCGGCACCTCACAAGCTGATTTGAGCACTAAGCCGAAAAGCTGGGGACGTGGCCAAGGCAGGCACGGATCCGGCCCCGGCCCCCACCTGCCCCCGGTGCCGGGGAAGGGGCACCGAGCCCTCCGGGGAGGGGGTGATGGGCGAGCCTGAGGTGGTGTGGGGTGGGACCCCCATCCTGCTGCCTGTGCCTGTCACCCTCTGGTGCCCAGCGTGCCAGGGGCAGTGCCACTGGGGGGAATGGGGGTGTTGGATCCCCTCCAGGCCACGGGGGCTGGCGCTGGGAAACGCCGCCGTGGGCAGGGCGAGGCGGGAGCGGGCCCCAGCCAAAGTCAACTCAGCCACCGACGTTCCCAGGCTCCGTGTGCTGACGGACGCCCCAGTGCCTGGGGCCCGGGCAAGTGGGGTGCTATCCACCCCCTCAAATCCTCCTTTTCCTCACACGTGTGCCGCTGCACGTGTTTTTCCTCTGGGACTGTTTTGGGAGCAGCCAGGAGCCTGCAGCATCCCCTCTGCTCAGGGGCTGAGGCTGTGGCGGGGCCAAGGCCGGGTTTGGTGCTGCTTTGGGCACTGAGCCAGCACCTGGAGCTGGGGCCATGGAGATGCTTGGGGCCTGGTTCATCCCACCATGGGGATACTGTGGAGCACCCACATCACCTGTGCAGGGAAAAATTAGAGTGCTGAGCTACTCTGGGAGCTGTGGCAAAGGAGGGACGGCAGGGCCAGACACTGGAGTGCCAAGAGTGCCCTTGGCCTCAACCCAAAACTTCCTGCTGTGTTCCCCAACCAACTCCTTGTCACCTTCATCACCTCCTGCCCATCCCTTGTCACCCATGCTGGGGTCCCCAGCAGCCAGGCTGCTGCTTGGGAAGGAGCCATTCCCCTGGGGCCACCAGCACAGTGACAGCTGCTGGTGGCTCATCACAGCGGGTGAATGGCAGAAGGGTTGACCTCAGCCTGTCCCCCGGTCACCCCTCAGCAGCTCCAGGGTGGTGTGGCTGCTCCCGGAGCCCGCAGCCTCCCCGCCACGCCAGCTGGCTGCCAGGCCTGCCTGGCACCGGGGCCTGCCTGGCACCGGGGCCTGCCCGCTCCTGCCCGCACACGCTGGCGGCAGAGCCGGGCCCAGCCCCGGTGCTCAGCCCCTGTGCCAAGCAGCGCAGCCTGACCCCGCCGACAGCGGGTCTGGCCCCGCACCTCACGCTCTGCTCTCGCACCCATGCCGGGCTGGCCGCCCGCAGCCGGGCTGCGGCACCCGGCACCCGCCGTGCCCGGGGATGGGCAGCGTGGATCCAGCCAGCTCCGCTCCCCCTCCCGAGGGAGCCGCAGCATCTCTGGCTGTGCCCGGGCTGGTGGGTGTTTGGCAGACGGGCGCGGAGGCGGCTCTCGGCACTGTACCTGTGCCAAGCAGGCGGCTCCAAAACGCTGCTGGTGCCAGGGGGACACGGCTGGACCCCGGTGATGGCCGGGGCTGCCGGGGGAGCTGATGGGGGGTGAGAGCGGGGACTGGCCCCAGCCCTGGGGGAGAAGGGCCCTTCCCCGGGCCTGCCAGGCGGGGTTAGGGCTGTTCTGCGGGAGGAAGGAGGCGGCTGCGTGCGGCGTCCAGCCCTGCCGTGTGGGCTCCCCAAGCTGCGCCGTTCACTTCGGAGCTTATTAAGAGCTGGGCTTTGTCAATAAGGCACCATATAAAGCACATTGTTGTCTCTTAGCAACCTTAACTAGTTTAAGAAGAATTTTGTTTAGTTTTTTTTTTCGGAATATAGAAGAAATGCACCAGGAAACGGCTGCGCCAGCCGGGTTCATCCGGGAGCACCCGCTCTTCCCGCGCGAGTCGGCGGCACAGCACAATGGCTTGGCCCCAGCTCCAGTCCCAGCTCCCGGCGAGCAGGGCCTGCTCCCACTTACAAAATGGGAGTGCAGGGAGCACCGGGAGGCTGCTGGGGGAAGGACACAGATCTGGGGATGGCGATGCTGGGGGTGGAGAGATCACCAGGCTCTGCCAGACCCGGTGTGCGCAGCCTGCGGGGAGGTGGGGAGGGTGTGGAGGGACCCTGTACCTGATGTAAGGACAGGAGGGAGCCTTGGCCATGTTCCATCATTGCCTGTGTCCCCAGCCCTGGCCCTGCACAGGAGTTGATGGGGTGCCGTGGCCAAGGGCACTGGGCAAGTGGTGGCAGAACCACAGGTCCTCCACTCCTGCCCGAGTGGGACCATGGAGAGAATGCATGGAGACAGGGCTCCCACCACATCCCTGCCTAGGCTGGACTGGGATAACTGGGCCCCAGCCTCTCGCTCTGCATGGTGCTGGAGCTGGTTAATGGCAAACGGCGCCTGGGAGCATTAACCCAAGCGGGGGGGCGGGAAGGGGGGGTACAAACAGGCGCTGAGGGTGAATCTGCAACCGCAGGAAGTCAGTTATTAATTCGAGGGAGACGTTTTGCCCCTTGATTTACTGTCATCGGGCCTTTATGTAACGGCAGGGGAAGGGTGGGCGATGCTGTCTGGAGGGGGTAGACGAGGCAGAGTGCAGCCCAGCCTCCCCCCAGTGCCCCCTTCTGCTGCTCCCTGAGCCCCCCACCATGTGAAAGGAGAAGGGAATCAGGGTGGGAGCCCACCGGCTCCGTGTGCCACCGTGTGCCAGGGGAACATGGGGGACCCTGAGAGAATCCCGTGCCTTCCCCATGGGACTTCCTCCTCCCCGCCCCCCCCAGTTCTCAGTCTGGGCCCTGGCAGGCTGTTGACATGGCTGGGGCCTCGTGTCCTCACGTCACCTCCTGGGTCGGGGGACAGGAGCTGGCAGAGCAGCTGCCGCCTGCGTGGTGCTGGCGTGCAAACATGGGGGTGTTTGGGCACGGATGCCCTTGCACATGTGGATGGAAGTGCACGTGTGGCCGCGTGGGCACGTGCGCGTGCCTGCGCGTGTGCAGATGTGTGTGCACACGCAGGTGTGCTGGCACGCGCGTTTGGGTGCGTGTGCACACGTGTGCACGGCTGTCCTCTCGGCGCACACCTCGGGCACCGCCACGCACGCGCTGAGCAGCGCGCGTGCACACGCAGCGGGGACAGGGGACACGCGGGGTGCGGGACCCACGGCAGCTCTGTGGCAACACCGAGTGCCAGGGGACACGGCAACCCTGTGGCAGAGCACGCGCAGTGTGTCAGGACCCCACGGCGGCTCTGTGGCGGGGGGACATGTGGGGTTCCAGGGGACACGGCAGCCCTCGGTGCCGGCTGGCAAGTGGCCCGGGCGGGAGAGGGCTGGGGGATGCAACACTCCCCTGCCTTCAATTGGCTGAGCGGTAAATAAATAAAAGGGAATTAAATAAATAGAGGCGAGTCGGTTTATATAATCGCTGGTACAGTTTGTCCTGAACCTCTGCACGGATTAGAGAGCTGGCACCGGCCGTGGGTCATTAGCAGCTGGGCTGAGCCCCCCCAGCGCGGCCGCCCCGGCCCCAGCCCCCGCCAGTGGCCCCCAGCCTTGCCCCCTATTTACCTACCCGGGTACTTTTTAACGAGAAACCTTGGGCAGGGCTGTGCGTGCGTGTGCACGGGTGTGTGAGCGCTTGCAGGGATGTGTGTGCACGTGTGTGCTCTGCAAACACGCACAGGAGGGCACACGGCTGTGTGTGGGCACCTGTCCGTGCCCAGGTGTGTCAGAGCAGGCTGGTGCGTGTGCAAGGAGCTGTGTGTGGGTGTGCCTGTGTCCACGGTGCGTGTGTGGGTGTGTGGCTGTACACAGCAGTGTGTGCATGCATGTGTGTTTCATGTTTGTGTGCACGGGGGCCAGCACACGCATGTGCCTTTGTGTGTGGTGTGTGTGTGCACGTGTGTGTGTGCGTGTGCATGTACGTGTGTGTGTGTGTGTGTGTGTGTACCTCTGTGCACAAGCACAGGTGGTTTTTCCCCCTCTGCTCAGGAAAGCACCTTTCTCCCACAGCTCCAGGTTCTTCCTGGGCGCTGGGGTGTTCCTGCAAAACCATTCGGTTTCTTCCCTGCCTTTTGGAGCAGCGCCTGGGACGTGCGTTTGTCGGGGTGCGAGGGGAGCGCCCTCAAAAGCTGTGGCACCCCGGGCAGGAGGTGTCACAGGACACACCGGGTGCCGATGTCCCACCACACCCTCCCCAAACACCTCCACACCCCGGGCCCACCGTCACCCGCAAANCCCGTGTCTGTGCTGGTGCCCGTTCCCATGCCTGTGCTTGTGCCCGTTCCCGTGCCAGTGCTAGTGCCAGTTCCCATGCCCGTTGCCCTGCCCGTTCCCGTGCCGGTGCCGGTGCCCGTTCCCCTGCCCGTGCCCGTTCCCCTGCCCATTCCCGTGCCGGTGCCGGTGCTGGTGCCCGTTCCCCTGCCCATTCTCGTGCCGGTGCCCCTTCCCCT
>VYXC01000512.1:71127-85175 GCA_013397175.1 Platysteira castanea
GGAGTGGGTGGATGGACAGAGGGGTGGGTGGATGGATGGAGAGCAAGATGAATGACGGATGGATGGGTAGATGGATGGAGGGACAGCTGGGTGGAGAGACAGGTAAATGGACAGCAGGATGGATGGGCAGAGGGATTTGTGGGTGGGCAGAGGGGTGGACAGACAGACAGGCTTGTTGTGGCATACCAACAACCCAGCCCAGTTTTCATGGCATTCCCAGTCCAATCTCTGCCAGCTGCCTCAATTTCCCCAACTGGTTAATGTCCCCTGAGAGGAGCCGGATCACCCCAGCCTGGGAAGGTCCCAGCTTGCTGGTGTCACACGAGTGTCACACCGTCCTCAGCTCCTTGCCTGGGGATTCCGGTTGAATTTAGCCCCAGGATGGCACCCCAGGACTCGCCACCTCTGTGCCAGCTTTGGGGACCCTTTGATGGGTGGGAGGGCAGCACATCCTGCAGATGGTGACAGCAGGACTTCTCCCTGGCAGGAGATGACAGCCAGGAAAGCCACGTGTTCCCTGGGTAATTGTTTGTTCCTGTCAGCTCGGGTATTTTTGGAGCTTTTCCTTCCTCTGCTCTCCCATTCCTTTTTGGAAGCAGCAGCTGGTGAAGAGTAGTGGGTGCCCCTGGGCCCGGGGGAAGGGGATCCCTGTCAGCCACAGGCAGGTTCTGGCTCCAAATGCTCTATTAGAATAATACCAATTTATAATATGTATAATATAATGTATAAATACGTTATACTTAATTTACATAACTATTACACACAGCGATGCCAGCCATCCCCAGACAGCCCCCAGGCTCCCAGCCTGGTGTCACTCGAGGATCTTTGGGATCCCGGAGCCTTGTGCCAATCCCCGAGGTGTGAATTCCCCATCCCTGGGCGCAGCTGCCGCTGCCGGAGCCCTGTGATTCCCTGGGAACATGGCTGCCAGTGACGCAGCTGGTCGCCTTCCTTCGGGCAAAAGCCACCCAGCGTGTCGCCCTCTCGGTGGCACAGGGCAGGCAGCCGAGTCAGAGGGTCCCCGGTTGTTTTGCGAGGCGATGAGTCGCCCTGCCTCAGTTTCCCCGAGGGCAGTGGTGCCACGTGGGCTCCTCCCAGCCCTGCCGGGCACGTGGCGCCGGCGGCAGCCCCGCGTCCCCTCCGGCGCTGGTGGCGGGCGATAAGCGGCTGGCGAGCGGCACGTCTCCGAAATCAAATTAGCTTTGATGTCGCCAGGGCTATTTTCATCCCTCCTCGGTCACGTTGGTCCTGCACCCGCTGGCACCCGCGTTATTTAACCGTTCTCCGGGTGCTGTGTCATTCCCTCCCCGCCCGGTCCCCTCCTGGCAGCCCCGAGGACACCCCCCGGCACTGCCGGTGAGCTGTGCTCAGCTCCGTGTCCCCCCCACTGCGGCCAAAAGCTGGGGACAGACCCCCACCCGAGTGGGTAAAGCTGGGGGGGACAGCCAGGACTGGGGGGGGGATGTTTCCCCTGGAGCTGAGCAGGATCGGAGGGCCCCCTGCACACCCCAGTGGGCAGGATGGGAACCAGCCCCGCCGTGCCCCAGCGGGGATACAGGGCGGGGGTGCAATGGCGATGTTTCGGGGCTGTATAGGATTTTGAGGGGGTATCTCCACCACCCCTGGGGCTGGCTTTGTGCAGGGAGGGTTACAGGCCCCCGACTCACCAGGTTTCCTGTGGGAAATCCTGGTCAGTGGTTTGGGACAGCCTTAACCCTAGTCCTGCTGGGCTGGTGCCACCCAACTGGGACTGGAGTGGGGGACAGGGCTCCCCAGACTACAAGTTTTCCCTCCAGATATGGATGGTAACAGCATCTGTTTTTCCAAATAAATCCCAAATCAAAAGTGGTGGGTGGCGGGGGGTGGGGGGGAGACCCCTCAGCAGAGGAAGGCTGATCATTTGGGGTTACAAGCTGTCCTAGAGTAGCAAGTTTTTGGGGGAGCCTTTGCTCCCCTCTGGTGCCCAGCTCCAGCTCATGTCCGATCCCCCACCCTCACTTGGCATTGGGGATCCCAACACTTTTCCCACCTGGCAGCTGGAGGGGTGTGAGGGGCAACCAGGACTGGGGTCCTCCCACCTCCTTGACAGCCTGGTGGGGATCCCCAACCTTCCCCCAGGGTCTCAGCCTGATTCTCTCCTCTCCCCTTGTCCCCACAGTTAAAAAGGCCAAGTACGACGGGCCCCAAGGTAAGTGAGACCCCACCTGCCTGCCNCCCTTAGCTCTGGAGGCCTCATTTGGCCAGCTGGGAGGACACACACACACAGATGGGGGTGCCCTGGGCAGGAGCGGGGGGCTCACATCCTACCAGCCCTGGCAGATGTGGGATCCCTCCTGGGGCTGGCGTGCTGAGCGAGGTGTGTGTGGGGGTAGCAGTGGGCACTGTCGGGGGCTGGGGACACACTGGGGGTCACTTCACCCTCTGCTTGTTCCCACAGAGAAGTTTAACACCTACGTGACCCTGAAGGTGCAAAATGTCAAGAGCACGACCATTGCGGTGCGGGGCAACCTGCCCTCCTGGGAGCAGGACTTCATGTTGTGAGTGTCCAGGGGCTCCCCTGAGCTCCCCCAGCCCTGCTGCTCCCCCTCGCCCCCATAAGTAACATGGGGAGCCCCCCACTGCCCTGACCCCAGAGCTGGGGGGCTCACCTGAGTCCTGGACCCGAGGGGACAGGTAGAAGCTGGGGTGGTCCCAGGGGGTGAGGGGGAGCAGGGCTAACCTGAGGAGGGTTAACTTCATGGAGGGTAACCTGATACCTTTCCTGTCCCCAGTGAGATCAATCGGCTGGACCTGGGCCTGACCGTGGAGGTGTGGAACAAGGGGCTCATCTGGGACACCATGGTGGGCACGGTGTGGATCCCCCTCCGGACCATCCGGCAGTCCAATGAGGTAGGGAGCCAGGCACAGCCATCCCCCTGCTGAACCCCAAGGGACCGGTGCCACCCCAAACTGTCCTTTGGGCCAGGCAGAGCCTTCCCCATCCCGCCTTGGGCCAGACTCTGCGTGCTGGGGTTGTGGGGCCGGGAAAGGGAGCTCCGGGAGCTCTCCTCACTCCATTTCCACACCACAGGAGGGCCCTGGGGAGTGGCTCACGCTCGACTCCCAGGTCATCATGACCGACAACGAGATTTCAGGCACCAAGGATCCGACTTTCCACCGCATCCTCCTTGACACCCGCTTTGAGCTGCCGCTGGGTGGGTACCCCATCCCTGGNGGTGCAAAATGTCAAGAGCACGACCATTGCGGTGCGGGGCAACCTGCCCTCCTGGGAGCAGGACTTCATGTTGTGAGTGTCCAGGGGCTCCCCTGAGCTCCCCCATCCCTGCTGCTCCCCCTCGCCCCCATAAGTAACATGGGGAGCCCCCCACTGCCCTGACCCCAGAGCTGGGGGGCTCACCTGAGTCCTGGGCCCGAGGGGACAGGTAGAAGCTGGGGTGGTCCCAGGGGGTGAGGGGGAGCAGGGCTAACCTGAGGAGGGTTAACTTCATGGAGGGTAACCTGATACCTTTCCTGTCCCCAGTGAGATCAATCGGCTGGACCTGGGCCTGACCGTGGAGGTGTGGAACAAGGGGCTCATCTGGGACACCATGGTGGGCACGGTGTGGATCCCCCTCCGGACCATCCGGCAGTCCAATGAGGTAGGGAGCCAGGCACAGCCATCCCCCTGCTGAACCCCAAGGGACCGGTGCCACCCCAAACTGTCCTTTGGGCCAGGCAGAGCCTTCCCCATCCCGCCTTGGGCCAGACTCTGCGTGCTGGGGTTGTGGGGCCGGGAAAGGGAGCTCCGGGAGCTCTCCTCACTCCATTTCCACACCACAGGAGGGCCCTGGGGAGTGGCTCACGCTCGACTCCCAGGTCATCATGACCGACAACGAGATTTCAGGCACCAAGGATCCGACTTTCCACCGCATCCTCCTTGACACCCGCTTTGAGCTGCCGCTGGGTGGGTACCCCATCCCTGGCCCCCGGGCCCAGGTCGCGTCCTTCCTTGCCCTCAGCCCCAGGGATGCTCATGAGCCTTGGAGCTGGGGCTGAGGGTCTGATCCTGTGGCCCCAAAAGCTGAAGGGCTGTTTTGGGGGAGGTCTGTGCACCAGCTGGGGTCTTTGCCCTCGCAGATATCCCTGAGGAGGAGGCCAGGTACTGGGCCAAGAAACTGGAGCAGCTCAACGCGATGCGGGACCAGGATGATGTGAGTGCAGCCAGGCCTGGGGTGAGGGGGCAGGGGCAGTGCTGCCAGCAGGAGCCTCACCAGCCCCTCTCTCCCCAGTATGCCTTCCAGGAGGAACAGGAAAAGCCTCTGCCCGTGCATGGCTCACAGTGCTGTAAGTGCTGCCCTGTCCCTGCCCCGCTGTGGGACCCCCACACCCTCCTTTCTCCCCAGTCCCACACTGAGGAATTTTAAGAGGTGGGCTCCACATCTGCTTTGGGGCATTGGACCCCACCCCAAGTGGGGCTCAACTTCACCCCATACCCTGTCCCCATGCCCGTTCCTGTCGTCCTTCCCGTGTTTGCTGGCGTTTCTTTGCTGTCTCCCTGCTCTGCCATGGGAGAGCCTTCCTGGGGGTGGAGGGGAGCAGGGCATGGGAGCAGTGGCGCTGGTAAGGACGGTCCCCCTGTGGCAAGGGGCAGCAGGCACTGGAGGCAGCAGGTGACTGGAGGCTGCTGGATGGGGGCCCTGCAGAGGCATTTGGGGTGGCAGCTGAGTTTGTCCCAACACGTGCCTCAGTTTCCCCTTCTGTAACCACCCCAGGGCCATGCATGGTTCAGTGCCCCTGTGCCCAACCCCAGGCTTTGTCCCCAGTCAGTGCCACCATGCCCACCCCAGACACTGTCTCCAGTCCTGGTTGGTGTCACCATGTTCAGGCCCAGCACTGTCCCAGTGCCAGTGTGCCCCATCCTGGGGGCTGTCCCCAGCGCAGTGTCCCCAGCCCAGTGTGCCCTCTGGGGAGATGCTGGTTCCTCCCGACCAGCCGCCTCCATCTTTATTGTCTCTGCCCCTTTCTTTGTAGGCAACTGGAATTATTTTGGCTGGGGAGAACAGCAGAGTAAGTATCCTGCCCACTCCTCTCTTCCCAGCCTGGGGGTCCCCAGCACATCCCTCTTTGCCTGGCCCAGGGCTCAGAGGACCTGGAGCTTGGGTCTAGCCTGTGGCCTTGTGCCATGACTTTGTACTGGGTCAGGACGGTGTCACCAAGTGCCCTGTCCTGGGCAGGGCTGTCACCATGGGCTGGTGGGGATGTGGCACCATGGGGCTCTGTGCCCTTGGGGTGTCCCAGTGGCAATGAGCAGCTCGGGCTTTGGCTCTGTGGTGGAACACAGGTGGGGCAAAGGGAGGGTCCCTGCCCCCGTCCTCTTCCCCCTTCTGTATGTCCCAAATTCCCCCTCCACCTTCCCCTCATCCCCCCAAACCCTGAGAACACATCAGCTTGTCCCTCACCCTGCCCTGGGCCCACCTCCCCAGCACGGTCCCACAGTGGTGGGGACCCAGTGGTGGCACTAACGGGTCTGTGCAGGGTGGGGAGAAGATTTGGGCCATCCCCTGCCCCACTCACTGTGGCCCCTTGCAGACGATGACCCCGACAGTACCGTGGACGACCGGGACAGTGACTACCGCAGCGAGACCAGCAACAGCATCCCCCCACCCTACTACACCACGTCCCAGCCCAACGCCTCCGTGCACCAGTACCCCATGAGGCACCAGCAGCAGAGCTCCCGCGACTCCTACACGGACTCCATGCAGAGCTACGAGATGGACTACTCGGACCAGGCTCCCATCAGGTAGTGTGGCCACAGCCAGCTCACCCCGGGACCCACTCTCTCAACCTCCCCTGCAGGTGACAGAGGCCAGCAGGTCCCCAGGGTGACGCCAGGGATGGCGCTCCTGGTGCGGCGGGTGACAGAGGGAAGGATGCTGAGGTGAGGAAGAGCGGAGTGGTGCTGGCCCCATCCAAGCCTTTCCTTCTCACTAGGAAGTTTTCAAACTCTTTTGGGTCACTGCCCTCCTCTGTCCTCACTGGGTTTGGGGCCCCCCACCCCTGGTTGTCCCAGGCTGGGAGCTGGGGTGTGGGCTGGCTGGGGACACAGACGTGGTAGAGCCCAGCCCAAAATGCCAGCCGCATCCAGTGGACAGAGCCTCCCTGCCAGCGTCCCCACGGCAGCAGGGGGTGGCGGGTGGCGGTGGTGTGGCACCTGGGAGCTCGCTGACCATGTTCCTCTCCTCCCCTGGCAGACGCTACGGTAGCGTAGACTCTGCCGCAAACGGGCGCAGCGACGCTGAGTCCGGTTCTGAGTCGAGCAGGCGGACCAGCCGCCAGCCTTCCCTTGAGAGCAGGCGGTCCCTAGACCTATCGGATAGGTGGGTCGCTACCTGTGCCGTGTGCCGTGTGCCGTCGCAGAGTGCTGTGGTCGGTCCTTGCAGCCGTGGTGAGGCCAACACCAGTCCTGGCAAGGGCGGCCTTGTGCCACCCTCCCCGCCCCGGATCGGCCTGGTGCAGGGACAGCATTGGGATACTCCAGGTGTCCCCCCAGCCCCACAGTGTTCCCTCTTGCTGCTGCAGCCCAGTTCATGGAGGGACATCCCAGCGTCCTGGTCCTGCTTGCTGGCACTGCGACTGTCTGGCAGCACTGCTGCTCGCTCCTTGTCGTGCCAGCGGGTGTGGGACTGGGCCCTCGGGGACTCAAATGCCACCCCCTGCTCCTGGTCACCTGCCAGGGTGTGCCTGTCTGGGCAAAAGCCTCATGCAGTGATTTGGGATCCTGCAGTGTGCCAAGGGCCCCTCTCCCAGCTCTGGCCAGGATCAGGATGGGGAGGTGTGGGGTTTCCAGGCGTGAGCTGTGTCTCCTGCATCCCTGTGCCCCACATGCTCCTTCCCAAGGTACCTGGATCATGCCAGTACCCCTCCCAGCTGGGATTAGCCTGAGCCATCCCCCAGCACTCTCTTCTCTGCGGTGTTCCCTGGCTTCCCACAGCCTGGCTCAGCCACTCGGGGCTCTGCCCATCCCAGCCCCTCACCTTTGTCCCCTCACGCACCTCCTGAGCCCTGGCTGCCAGTGCTGGAGACGTGGTGTCGGCCTCTCCCTCGGCATGTCCCTGTCCTGTCTGCATGTCTGCTTCTGTCAGCCTGTCCCCACGGTGCTGCCCTGTCCCTGGCAGCCTCCCGGGGCACAGGGCCCCCTGTGGGCCCCCAGTGCAGGCAGCTGTGAGAGGAGGGGGCTGGAAGGGCCGAGGGGCACATGGGGCGGGGGAAGGGGTCTGGCCTGGCAGGAGGAGTGGAGAGGGGAGCCCCGGGTAGGGATGGTGTTAAAAGGAGTGAGGGGGTTGAGTGGGTGTCCTGGGACAGGGGTGCCTGGGAGGGCTGCAGGGAGCCCTGGGACGTCAGGGTAGAGGTTGGGTGACAGATCTGAGTGTCGGGGGCAGGACAGGGTGTCTGGCAGCAGCAGGAGGCAGGATCTGGCTGGGGGTCCTGCTGCCCCCACCCCTGGCTGGGGTGAGCCCAGGGGACTGACACTGTCTCCCCCATCCCCACTCTCAGCCCAGGCACAGGCAGGGAGGTCAGACCCTGCGAGTGCCCCTGCTCGGGGGGGCTGGTTCCAGCCCGAGGATTCTCCTTCGGCTGCCAGGACGAGGAGCCCAATGCTCCCGACGGGAGCTGCACATCCTCCTGCCCCTGGTGCGGGGCCGCGGGGCTGTGCCTGGGGTGACACGGACCCACGGGAGCCCTGTCCTTGTGTCCCCTCGCCCCTCAGCCCCACAGGGAGCAGCCGCTACGCCTCGTCGGCCGAGCTGAGCCAGGGCAGCTCCCAGCTGAGCGAGGACTTCGAGAACGAGAGCCTGAGGGACTCGGAGCTGGACGAGAGGGACGGGGACTCCTACCACTCCTGCCACAGCTCCGTCAGCTACCGCAAGGACTCTCCGCGCTGGGAGGAGGAGGATGACGATGATCTCTACCTGGAGGAGGAGGAGGAAGAGTTCATTGAGGACTACAGCGAGACTGAGGAAGGCTACCCCAAGGAGGAGGAACTGGAGGAGGAGGAGGAGGAACTGCGGGAGCAGGACACCTATGAACCCCCTGAGCATGAAACATACCCACCACCACAGAAACCCCTGCCACAGCAGCAGCAGCAGCAGCAGCAGGTCCTGCAGCAGCAGCAACAACAGCAGCAGCAACAACAGCAGCAGCAGCAACAACAGCAGCAGCAGCAGCAGCAGCAGCTGCAGCAACCCCAGCTGGTCCCACAGCAGAAACCTCAGCAACAGGAGAGGAAGGAGGAGAGGAAAGAGGAGAGGAAGGAGGAGAAGGACACCTCTGCCCCCCAGGAAGCCCCTGAGGCCCTCCAGGCCCAGCGGGCAGAGGAGGAAGTTCCCACGCAAGAGGCAGCCCCGGAGACTGAGCCCCAAAAACCAGCTGAGAGGTAGGAGGGGGAGCAGAGCTCTGGTGTCCCTGGGATGGCACGGTGCCTGGAGGCACTGAGGATGCTCTGGAGGTGGCTCAGGGATGGTGCTGGTGCTTGGCACAGGACCAGGGACCTTCTGCCATGTCTGGAGCTTTGCCAGGTGCCTGAGCCATGGGGGAAGCCCACCTTGTGCCACCCAGGCAGGAGCCAGCACACTGGGCACGCTGCCCTGGCCCAGCCACCCCCTGTGCTAAGCACGGCTCAGGTGCTGGGGCTACAGGGCTGCAGGTTTGTTACAAACCTGGGGCTGGGGGAATGGGGTCTCGGGGCTGTGATTCCTCTCCTCTGGCACAGGCTTTTGGCACCCTGCGGGGGCTTGGTCAGAGGAGATTTCCTTTACAGGGATCAATCCTCTCCCTAGGCCTGGTCAAAGCTCATCCATGGCCTCCTGTGCTGTACAGGTGAATTAATTGGTGGTCAGGTTGGTTCCTGGTGCAGCATGTGAATAATTCATATCTTGGGGACAGATTATTCAAGTGTCATTACTGACCATTTCCATTTTCAGTGAGTGTCACTCCTCTGTGCAGAGGTGAACTGTGGTAGGCTTTTTTAGCCTTTTATTTAGTTTCAATTACAGACCAGGAATGGGGAATCTCTGATTTAAAACAATGTGTAACGAGCTGTTTTTTAACAAAATGAATATTTAGGTCGAAGACCTGGCAGGAGCCTGGGGGCCTCAGGTCGTGTCTGCCTGCAGTGCCCACTGGGCAGGGGGCTTAGGGGGTCCTGTGCTAGGATTTGGGGACCATGGGTTAGTGCTGGGGACCATGGATTGTGCTGGGAACCCCAGATTGTGTTGGGACCCCCAGCTTAGTGCTGAGGGCTCAGATTTGCACTGATGACCCCAGAGCAGCACTGGGGACTGTGCGTTTGTGCTGGGAGCCACGGGTTGATGCTGGGGATCCCAGGTTAGCACTGAGGATCCCAGATTAGCACAGACAGAGCCCCCAGGTTTGGGCAGGTTCATCTCCTGAGCACCCCACAGCTTCTTCCCACAGTGGTTGTGGGCTCCTCTCCCCAGTGTCACATCACACCAGGCTCTCCAGGAGACTAATATCTTTGGAGAATTTCTTTTCTTTTCCTCCATGTCTTGATTTTGTAGGAGAGGAGAAAAAACCCCACAAAACCTGTGTCCAGTTTTCCCTGAGCTTGGAACCACCGGGGTGTTGGGTGCTCTTTGCCCCAGGAAGTGGCCAGAGGACATTGTGCTGGGGAGATGGGGGGCACGGGGTGTTTAACTCACACACTTGTGTCACCAGCTGTCCCCTGTGTGTCACTGGGGTGCCCAGGCCAGGGTCTCCTGAGAGTGGGGAAGCTTCTGGCTTCTCCCCAGTGCTCTGCCTCGATTGTGCTGCCCTTTGCAGTGGGACCTGCTGCCTTTTCAGGTCCTTCCTGGTACCGAGAGGGGGTTCTGCCATTGCCACACTGTCTCAAGGCCCATCAGGATCCCCAAATCACAGCCTCAGACCTTCTGGGGGTGTGGGGGCTGCTCCCTGCTCCGTGGTTCTGTGCTGGGAGGTGACAGCGGGTGTGTGTGCTTGCAGGGAGCCGGCAGAAGAGGAGGTGCAGGACCCCAAAGCACGAGCCAAAGCCAACTGGCTGAGAGCCTTCAACAAGGTCTGCATGCAGCTGCAGGAGGTGAGGACCCCCTGGCCACCGCCGCAGCCCCGGGCTGGGGGCACGGCCCCTTTCCACACCTGGGCAGCTTCCAGGGACAGCCACGGCCCTGGGGTACCAACAGTGGTGGCCCACAACCCCAGTCCCACCACGCGGGACGCCCTGGAGGGGCTGGGAGTGCTGAGGACCCCCCGTGTGTGCTGCATGCGTGTGCTGGTGCGAGCCCCCCGCCCTCTCCCCCTCTGTTGAGTTGACAATATTTTGTTTTGTTTTTAGACTCCATCCTCCATCTTTTCTTTTTGTTTTGGCTCTGGATTCGCTCCCCGGGGTCTCGATCCCCCTCCCCACCGCTTCTCTTTTCAGTTGTCCACCACCATGGCCCTTGCACCCGCGTCTCCCCTTCCTGCAGGGAAGGGGTGTAGCCTGCCTGCAGGTAAGCATGTCCACCTGGAACCTCCCAGCCACGTGTGTGCCTTCCCTGTGGTGTGTGTATGTGCAGGGATTGCCCATGAAGGAGGGGCAATGGTCTCTCTCCGCCCTTCTCCTCCAAAATAACCCCCTCCCTGCAGGGGAGGTGGCACTGCTGGATGATCCCTGCACACACATCCTCTTCCATGTGCTCTGGCTTTTCCCTGCTCTTCTTTTCTGACTGCTGTGGGTCCCTGAGGACCTGCTGAGCCTTTATGATGCTTCTCCGCTCCCCCAAGCCCCGAATTTTGGCACGGTGTAGCCATCCCCCTGCTTTGCCAGCCTCAGCCCCTCTGCTGAAGCCCACCCTCTGCTCACCCAGGTCAGCTTCCTCGAGATATTATTCCCAGTGCCAGCTCTTTGCTGGGAAGAGCCCCCTTGGTTTTGGAACACGCTTTTCTCTGCCCACCCTGCTCATCCTTCCACACTCCCCCCGTGCTGAGAGCACTCACTGCCCCGGGGGACTGTCCCCATGCTGGTGGCTCCTGCTGTGCCTTGACACTGTCCCTTGTTTTCCAGGCCCGCGGGGAAGGTGATGAAAAATCCCTGTGGTTCAAAGGCGGGTGAGTACAAGGGGAAGCTGGGTCCACTCTGCCCCCGGGATCTCAGGCCCCTCCTCATTAGGATGTGATTAATGAGCTCAGCAGTGGGCTTGTGCGGGGAAGGGTTGCTGAGCTGTGGGCATGCAGGGAGGCCAGATTTTTGGGGCTGAATTTTGGGGCTGGTCAGTGCGTTTGGAGCAGCCAGCAGACATGACATTGCTCTGGGACCCCAAGAGCTGCTGCCGAGGGGGAGAGCGAGGAGGTGAGTTGGGATGGGGATGAGGTGGGGTGGCAACTCCTGCTTCCCTCATGGAGCGGTGTCATGGGGAATCCTGAGCCTCTCACCTGGACGGGCTGGAGGTCTCAGTCCTGTCTTGCCCTCGCACACAGCCCTGCCATGGACCTGGGCAGAACCTGGTAGGTTGCCTGAGAACCCCCAGATCACTCCAGGGATTTCTTTCTGACAGGGCTGTGAAGTGCCATTCCTGCCTCGGGTTCCCTTGCAGCAGAACTCGAGGCTCACCTGCTCAGTGCTCCCCTTTGGGGTCCCTGAGGGAACCCCAGCTCCCCAGCCTCACGCTGCAAACCCAAAGCTGACTAGGCCAAATGAGCAGCTTTTCCTCTGAGTTTCACTGTCATGCTTCACATGGGGAGAAAATCACAGTTTTTGCCAAAATCCCCTTCCCCCTCAGGTTTTAGTCCAGTGATCCCTGCCCTGGCTGGGGTGGTGGTGGGGATGGGGATCCCATGGGTGGGTCCCAGGCCACACAGGGGTTGCTTTGCAGTTGTATTTACCAAGTCCTAGATATTGAGAAGAAATCGTTCCCTGTGAGGGTGGGCAGGCCCTGGCACAGGGTGCCCAGAGCAGCTGTGGCTGCCCCGGGATCCTTGGCAATGTCCAAGGCCAGGGTGGCACCTGATCTAGTGGAAGGTGTCCCTGCCCGTGGCAGGGCGTGGAACGAGACGGGCTCTAAGGTCCCTTCCAACCAAACCATTCCGTGATTCTACGAAGTGCTGAGTGACCACGGGGCAACAACAGGGGGCCCCTTCCTGCCTCAGTTTCGCCTTCCCCGCTGACTCTCCTCTCTCTTGCAGGCCTGGTGGCGGGCTGATCATTATAGACAGCATGCCGGACATTCGCAAGCGAAAACCCATCCCCCTAGTTAGCGATTTGGTGAGGTTCCCCCCAAGGCACCCCCCCACAGCTGCCGGCTTCGCTCCCGCTGCGCCCCACCGGACTGCGCCGCCCGTGCCCCGCTCCCCAGCTGCCTCTAACATGGCTTGTGTTCTCTGTTTTCTCTCCTGTGGCCTGGCTGGGCCTTCCCCGCGGCAGGGGGGCGGCTGTAAGGTTTCTGCGCTGCATTAACAGCATGCCCGACATTAAGCCTGGACGCAAATCTCTCCCTCTAGTCAGCGATCTGGTGAGCGCGGTGCGAGGGGTTAAAGAGACAGCGCCCTCGGGGGCTGCCGGCCGGCCCCGAGCCCCCAGCCCTGCCAAAGGGGGGCGGGGGTGTCCCACGCTGCTCTGGGGGGCTCCCGGCCCCCCTTGCAGTGGGGAGCTGGGCTCTCCCTTACCCGAGGGTGCTTCTCTTTAACGGAGCTCTGGTCCCTACCCCAAGCATCAGCCTGAGGTTTCCCAGGGCTGCGTCTGGTTTCCCATTTTTTTACTGGTGCCGTGTCCCTGGTCCCGTCCTGTCCCAGCTGCCATAGGTCCCTGCAGCTTGGCCCACACTGGTGCTGGAAAGACAGACCCCTGTACCAGGAGGCTTTTCCAAGTTGCCCAGACCCTCTGCTCGTGCCCCCACTGTCCCCGTGTATGGGGCTGGGAACTCCTAATGTATGGGCCCCCCATGATGGGGTCCCCTCCAGCCCCTGGGCTCTGTTGCATAGGGTCACTCTGCTGGTCCCCTCCCACCCCTGATGACAAGAGACAGCAATTTTGGAAACCAGACACCTTTTGCCCCCAGAATTAGGTGGCCTTTCCCTCCTTCCCCCTCTCTTTACACCTGTTCAGCTCCACTGTGTGCCCTCCCTGGGGTGCCATCCTCCTGTTCCCAACCTGCCTCCCACCCATCCCCCTGTCCCCTTGCTGCCCCCAACCTGGTGCCCCCACCCCAGCCCTCTTGGGCAGCCGCTGATGCTTCTGCACTGTGCTGTGTTGGTGTTTTGGGGGTGGGGGGTGATGGGGTGGGCAACGCGTGGGGTTTGGGGGGCTGCTGCCTTTCCCTGCTGGGATTTGCGGGCTACAGCCAGTGCTGTGGCCTGGGGACACAGTTCCCCCCACCAGGGACTGCTCAGTGCTGGATGAGGGGGTGTTGCCCCAGTTCCCACTGGTTCTGGCAGGGAAGGGGCTCTCCTGGGAAGTGTTTGTGCTAATGGCTCTTTATTCCCCCCTCGCCGGCCCTGGCTGCCCACAGGCCATGGTAAGTGCCCTCTGCCTCATCTCCCCAGGGGTGTCAGACACGTGGTGAGAGGCTCTGCCCCACGGGAGCTGAACTGGGAATGCCATGGGCTGCTGAACTGGTTCCAGTCCCACTGCACAGTGGGCATCAATGGGGGCTGGGCTGTCCCCACTGCCCCCCATGCAGCCAGGACCCCTCCCTGTCTGGGACTGGGGTCTGTCCTGGGTGTTTCACAGACAGCTGAGGGTGGAGGAGGGACCTTTCATGGTCTGCTGGATCTGAGAACTCTCCTTCTTCCCCACAGTCCCTGGTCCAGTCCAGGAAAGCGGGAATCACGTCCGCGCTGGCCTCGAGCACCTTGAACAATGAGGAGCTGGTAGGTGCTGGGGTGGGCTGGGTTGGGGATGGCTGGGAGGGGCAAACTGAGCCTCGAGGGCCAGGCCAGCAGTGGAGGTGCAGAGTCTGTGCCCCACCAGCATCGTCTGGTGATGCCTGAGCATCTGGGATGCTCATGGCTGCACCCGGGGATAGAGTCATGGGATCACTGAGGTTGGAAAGGACCTA
>VYXC01000512.1:86581-107224 GCA_013397175.1 Platysteira castanea
AAGTGCCCTCTGCCTCATCTCCCCAGGGGTGTCAGACACGTGGTGAGAGGCTCTGCCCCACGGGAGCTGAACTGGGAATGCCATGGGCTGCTGAACTGGTTCCAGTCCCACTGCACAGTGGGCATCAATGGGGGCTGGGCTGTCCCCACTGCCCCCCATGCAGCCAGGACCCCTCCCTGTCTGGGACTGGGGTCTGTCCTGGGTGTTTCACAGACAGCTGAGGGTGGAGGAGGGACCTTTCATGGTCTGCTGGATCTGAGAACTCTCCTTCTTCCCCACAGTCCCTGGTCCAGTCCAGGAAAGCGGGAATCACGTCCGCGCTGGCCTCGAGCACCTTGAACAATGAGGAGCTGGTAGGTGCTGGGGTGGGCTGGGTTGGGGATGGCTGGGAGGGGCAAACTGAGCCTCGAGGGCCAGGCCAGCAGTGGAGGTGCAGAGTCTGTGCCCCACCAGCATCGTCTGGTGATGCCTGAGCATCTGGGATGCTCATGGCTGCACCTGGGGATAGAGTCATGGGATCACTGAGGTTGGAAAGGACCTACAGGACAGCCAACTCCAACTGTCAACCCAGCACCAGCACCATTAAACGGTGTCCCCAAGTGCATCCTCTGCCCTGCTTCAGCGTTTCTCCCCCTCTCTCCCCTGTCCCTGCACAGAAAAACCATGTTTACAAGAAGACCCTGCAAGCCTTAGTGTACCCCATCTCCTGCACAACGCCCCACAACTTCGAGGTGTGGACGGCCACCACGCCCACCTACTGCTACGAGTGCGAGGGGCTGCTGTGGGGCATCGCCCGGCAGGGCATGCGCTGTGCCGAGTGCGGCGTCAAGTGCCACGAGAAGTGCCAGGACCTGCTCAACGCTGACTGCCTGCAGAGTAAGGACCTGGGCCCCACAGCCTCGTCCCTTCTCACCTTGGAGAGGGAGGAGGGAGCAGCCTGGGAGAGCTCCGCTCCTGAGTTGGGCGTGGGAGAAGTGGTGGGCAGGGCAGACTCGTGCTGGGCAGGGGAGAGATTCCTCCAGGTTTGAATTAATTCATTCATGGAATTGCAGAGTCGTGGAATTGTTAAGGCTGGAAAAGGCCGTTAAGATTATCCGGTCCAACCATCAACTCAGTACCCTTGTGGTCACCACTAAACAATGTCCTCAAGTGCCACAGACACACGTTTTTTGAACTCTTCCAGGGGTGACTGCACCACTGCCCTGGGCAGCCTGTGCCAGGGCTGGACAAAATTTTGGGGAAGAAGTTCCCCCTAATACCCAACCTAAACCTTCCCTGGTGCAACTTGAGGCCATTTCCTCCTTGGTCGCTCCCAAGCCCACCACACCAACCTGTGAGAGCTCTTGCCTCTCTCCTGGGTACCACCAGGCCCCCACCCCATCTCACCCATGCCTGTCCTGTCCCAGGGGCAGCGGAGAAGAGCTCCAAGCATGGAGCAGAGGACCGGACCCAGAACATCATCATGGTGCTCAAGGACCGCATGAAGATCCGGGAGCGCAACAAACCAGAGATATTTGAGCTGATCCAGGAGGTGTTTGGGGTCAACAAGACCACGCACACACAGCAGATGAAGGCGGTCAAGCAGAGTGTCCTGGACGGCACCTCCAAATGGTCGGCCAAGATCAGCATCACAGGTAGGCAACTTGTCACCTTCAGCCTTGGGGACCATGGGGATGTCCCCATTGCCCAACCCCTCATCCTGCCATGCAGCTTCAGCCCCTGGGGGGACGCAGGTACCTGTTTTGGGGGTCTTGGTGTGGCTGTGGCGCTGACTTCTCTCTCTGTCTGTTCTCTCTGCCGTGCTGTGCTGTGCTGCAGTGGTTTGTGCCCAGGGCCTGCAAGCAAAGGATAAGACGGGTTCCAGTGACCCCTATGTCACTGTCCAGGTTGGAAAGACAAAAAAAAGGACTAAAACCATCTACGGCAATCTCAACCCAGTCTGGGAGGAGAATTTCCATTTGTAAGTTCACCCCCAGTCTCCCCATTCCCCTCCCTGGCCACTCGTGATCGTGCCAGGCTGTGTGGGCTCTTGCCATGTCCCTGTAGGGTGGGGGGAGCCAGCTGGGCCTCATCCTGCCCCCACTGAGGGTGGTGGGGGTGCTGGGGGCCCTTGGGGTGCTGTTTTGTGCCGGGAGGGTGTGGCTGCAGGGGCTGATCCAGGCTGTGCGGGGGCTGCCTGGGTGTGGTGCAGAGCGCCTGGGCAGGGTTGGTGCCCCCGGTTCCTGCTCCGTGCTGGGCTGGTCCCTTTTGTTTAGGGAAGCAGTGATGGGGCACAGCTGGAAAGGTTTCCCTGCTCATCCTGGGGCTTGCCCTTTCTTGCCTCCCCAGCGAGTGCCATAACTCCTCTGACCGCATCAAGGTCCGTGTGTGGGACGAGGACGATGACATCAAGTCCCGCGTCAAGCAGCGCTTCAAGAGGGAATCCGACGACTTCCTGGGCCAGACCATCATCGAGGTCCGGACCCTGAGCGGGGAGATGGACGTCTGGTACAACCTCGGTAACCAGCCCCTCACCTCAGCCCGGGACCCCTCCCCTGGGCTCAGGGGGTGACACATCCTGCTCAGAATGGGACCCCCATCCTGGGCTCAGGGGGTGACACATCCTGCTCGGGCTGGGTCCCCCGTCCTGGGCTCAGGGGGTGACACATCCTGCTCAGGATGGGACCCCTCTCCTGGGCTCAGGGGGTGACCCATCCTGCTTGGGCTGGGACCCCTGTCCTGGGCTCAGGGGGTGACACATCCTGCTCAGGATGGGACCCTCACCCTCAGCTCAACGGGTGACTCATCCTGCTCGGGATGGGACTCCCCCCTGGGCTCCAAGGGGGACGTGCTGCCAGCCATAGGCTGAAGGCTGTTGCAGCAGGGCCTGCTCTTAGAAACATTGATTATCAAAAGCCATCGGGATCAAGTGCTTTCCCAGGGTCATTTTCAGAACCCCTTGCCCAGGAGGTTCTAGAACACCAGCAGAGGGGAAACCGAGGCACAGAAAGGCCACATCTCTAGTGGCTGGAAATGTGGCCAAATCCCACCCCAGCCTGGCTGCAGGCAGTGCTGGGTGTCCCCTCAGCCCTGGCCCTGTTCCAGAGCACTGTGCCCCTCTTTGGGGCTGGCAGTGAGCAGGGTTGCCCCGGGCCAGCCTCTCACCTTGTCCCTCTCCCTGCACCCCAGACAAGCGCACAGACAAGTCAGCGGTGTCGGGAGCCATCCGGCTGCACATCAGCGTGGAGATCAAGGGCGAGGAGAAGGTGGCTCCCTACCACGTTCAGTACACCTGCCTGCACGAGGTGAGCAGCCCAGGCAGGCACAGGGGGCACGGGCCCCTCCTCAGCAATGCCACCCTGCCACCACCCTCCCTGAGGAGCTGACGAGACTCATTTGTACCTCCAGAACCTGTTCCACTTTGTGACGGATTTGCAAAACAACGGGGTGGTGAAGATCCCTGACGCCAAGGGGGATGATGCCTGGAAGGTGTACTTTGATGAGACAGCACAGGAGATTGTGGACGAGTTTGCCATGCGCTATGGGGTGGAGTCCATCTACCAGGCCATGACGTGAGTCCCCTACCCACAACCGGTTCAGAGGGGCTGCACCCACCCCCTGGGTGGAGGGTTACTGTCCCCATCATCCTCCCCTGCTGCCACTGGCACTCACCTTCTTGCCATGGGTGCAGGCTCGCCCCAAACCTGTGCACCCATCCCTCCCCTTCCCAATGCACTCTGGCACAGCCTCATCTCGAGTCCTGTGTCCAGTTCGGTCACCACAAGATCAGAGGGATCCAAAGCTGTTGGAGAGTGTCCAGAGGAGGGACACGGAGCTGGGGAAGGGGCTGAGGAGCGGCTGAGGGCACTGGGCTCGTTCAGCCGGAGCAGAGGAGACTGAGGGGAGGCTCCTCGGGGGCTGCAGCTCCTCCCCAGGGGAGGCGGAGGGGCAGGGGCTGAGCTCTGCTCTGGGACAGGGACAGGAGCCCAGGGAACGGCTGGAGCTGTGTCAGGCCTTGGCATGGAGCTCAGGGAAAGGTTCTTCCCGCCGAGGGTGCTGGGCACTGCCCAGGCTGCCCAGGGAATGGTCCCGGCCCCGAGGCTGCCAGAGCTCCAGGAGCGTTTGGCCACCGCTCTCAGGGATGCCCAGGGTGGGGTTGTTGGGGTGTCCAGTCGATGATCCCTGTGGGTCCCTTCCAACTTGGGATGCTCTGGGACTCATGCACCCCAAACCCTGCATCCCCTCCCATGGTCCAAAGCCCTCAGCTGTCACCTCTCCCCGTAGGCATTTTGCCTGCCTCTCCTCCAAGTACATGTGCCCCGGGGTGCCGGCGGTGATGAGCACCCTGCTGGCCAACATCAACGCCTACTACGCCCACACCACCGCCTCCAGCAACGCCAACGCCTCCGAACGCTTTGCCGCCTCCAACTTCGGGGTAAGTCCCATGGTGCGTAAACAATCTTTTTCTATTTCTCTCCTTTCTGTGGGAGGGGGTGGGGGGCTTGGGGAGCAAAACGAGCTGTGCAAAACACCCCGCTCCAAACTGCAGCCAGGCAGCAGTGGGGTCAGCCCCTGCTTGCCCCAAAAATCTTCCCGCTCCTGTTCCTCAGGAAGGAAAAGAGCCACCACCTTCCCAGGAGAAGGGCTAAAATTGCTCCCCTAATTGTTATGGGAGCCTCAGCAAACTGGGACTTTGGGTGGCAGCATCCCAGGAGGGGGGACACCTTGGTGGCAAAATCAGAAGCATGTGGCCATGAGCCACCCCCGCAGTTTCTGGGGGGTCTTGCACAGCCTCGTGTGCTCTGGGGGACCCTGGCCTGCTGCAAACTCAGCCAGTTGTGCCGGCACCGCTGGGTGCCACGTCGGGCGAGTTTGTGGCAGGGCCGGGTGCCCCTCGGGGACATGGGCGAGGAGGGGCTGAGCCCTCGCCTCGGCTCCCCCCGTGCCATCCCATGGTCGCTCTGGGTGTGCACGGGTTGAGCCGGGGTCAGTGCCCAGCCCCGGGTGCAGCAAGGAGCTGGGTAGCCAGGGACACAGCCAGGGCCGAGCACAGCTCCGGGCAGCTTTGGCTCACCTCCACGTTCCCGTTGCAGGGGGTAGCTAGAGCCGAGCGAGCTGTGCCTCCGGATCACGCAGGAGGAGGAAACCGTACCAGAAACCCGCCTTTGCGCTAACATGGAGGATTTTAAAAACTTGTCTTTTTCTCTTTTTTAGAGAGCCTAAGGTTGGGTCCTAAAGTGCCCGGCCGTGTCGCTTTAACCCTGAGTACCCGTCGTGTCCAGTGTTAGAGTGCTGCAGCCGTCCCTTGGGTGTCGGGGACGCACGGTCCGGCCCAGGGCCCGGCTGGGCCATCCCGGCGAGCGCCGAAGGTTTGCGGTGGCCAGCACGGGCTGTGGGTGTGGCCGAGCCATGGACTCGCTGCCCCGTCCCGCCCCGTGTCCTTATCCCAGGACTCAGATGCTGTTCCGGGCTCTCCGGAGCCCTGCGGGTCAGCCCTGACCCGGTACAGCCAGTGCTGAGGGGGCAACCCAGGGCTCTCATGGGAGGCCCATGTGGCTGCCCAAAGCCTTCCCACCAGCAGGACTGCAGAGGGAAATGCTCCCCAACAACATTTTAGGGCCAATACTGGGAAGAAATTCTTCCCTGTGAGGGAGTGAGGACTGAGGTTGCCCAGAGCAGCTGTGGCTGCCTCATCCCTGGAAGTGTTCAAGGCCAGGCTGGACAGGGCTTAGAGCATCCTGGTCTAGTGGAAGGTGTCCCTGCCCCTGGCAGGGCGTGGAACAAACTTCATCCAACCCAAACCATTCTGGGATTTTGTGATCAGTTGCTTTGCCATCAGCTCTGACCCCTGATCCAATCTGCAACCCAAGATGGGATTTGCATCCTTCTACCCTGTGCTCCCTGGGTGGGAGCTGGGCTGAGCTGAACTGCAGCCCCTCAGCCCCAGTGGAGACCCCCACACGAGGTGTTCCCTGCCCATGTCCCTGGATGCAGCCCAGTGGGACGAGTGAGGAGTCCATGGAAATGTCCAGCTCCTGGGGCCACCCTGAGGATGGGCAACCACTGCACACCCTTTCCCTGCCCTTTCTCCTGAGCTCTTGGAGAGTCCCAGTCGAGGGGCTGCTGATCCTGCAGCCCTCTCCCAACTCTTGCCCCGAGCCCAGGCTCAGAGGTGTTCCAGGGGGCAGGGCAGGCAGAGCAGCCTGTCAGCCCCCCAGCAAGGACAGGGGACACGTGGTGTCACCTCTCCATCCTGAACCACATCTGGCACGGCCACATGTGCCCCAGGAGCTGCTGAGGGCTTCAGGTGAGCCCCAGCCACCAGCAAGGAGATGCTCTTCTCTGCAGGCATGCCCTGCCCGTGCAGGGCTCTGATGGAGGAAGAATGGACATAGGAAGGAAGGAAGGAAGGAAGGAAGGAAGGAAAGAGGGGGATGAGTGAGGGCTGGGCTGGGCTGAGAGCAGAGAGAGACAAGGGCAGGGGGAGGGGGTGGGTCCCTGCCCCCTTTCCCCTGTTCACCTGCCCCCGGGCGTTTCTCTGCAGAAAGATCGCTTTGTCAAGCTCCTGGACCAGCTGCACAACTCCCTGCGCATCGACCTCTCGATGTACCGGGTAAGGTGCCTGCCCTGCCTCAGTGTCCCCACGTGAAGCAAGCAGTGGCTGTTCCCTCACCCTCACTTGCCCCTATGAGTTTTGAGGGCAACTCCCCTCTTTCCTTCCCAGAACAACTTCCCTGCCAGCAGCCCCGAGCGGCTGCAGGATCTCAAGTCCACGGTGGATTTGCTGACCAGCATCACCTTCTTTCGGATGAAGGTACTGCTGGGGCCCCCCTCACCCGGCCCCTCAGGGGTCCTGGCTCCCTGTGGCCCCGGTTCTCTGGGGGTTGGGGTTGCGCTGGCCCCTGCTGCTCCTGGCTGAGTGTCTGCGGGTGCTCCAAACCCCACGCTCTCCCTGCACACCAGGTCCAGGAGCTGCAGAGCCCCCCGCGGGCCAGCCAGGTGGTGAAGGACTGTGTGAAGGCCTGTCTCAACTCCACCTACGAGTACATCTTCAACAACTGCCACGAGCTCTACAGCCGCGAGTACCAGACGGACCCGGTGCGTGGGGCAGGGGGGATGCCGGGCACTGACCTCCCCATCCCCTGCCCTTCTCCTTTTCCTCGTGCTCCTGCTCCCTCTCCAGAGTGCTCAGTCCTGTGCAGAGCGAGCCCCAAGCCTTGGGCAGGGTTTGAGCTGTGGGGTTGAGACCAGGAGAGACAAGAGGGGGCTGCATGGGGCCTCCAGGGTGTTCCTTCCTGCCCCCTTGTTAGCCCTGACACAAAGCTGAGCCCTGCACTGGGGTGATCGGAGTCTCCGCTGTGTCCCTGTCCCTCCAGACTAAGAAAGGCGAGGTGCCCCCTGAGGAGCAGGGCCCCAGCATCAAAAACCTGGATTTCTGGTCCAAGCTCATCACCCTGATTGTCTCCATTATCGAGGAAGACAAGAACTCCTACACGCCCTGCCTGAACCAGTGAGTGGGTGCTGGGGAAGGGGGTGCTGCTGTGCCCATGTGCAGGCAGTGGGATCTTGGGGGCCTTTGGATGTGGTTGTAACGTGCATTCTACAGATGGGAAGGCTGAGGCTGCTGGGAGGTGTGTGAGGGATCCTGTCCATGTGGAGGGCTGGTTCACCCCGTGTTCATAGCCTCAAGCTGTGCCAGGCCAGGCTCAGGTTGAACATCAGGAAGAGTTCATGGAAAGGGTGGTCAGGCTGTGGAAGGGGTTGCCCAGGGAGGTTTGGAGTCCCCATCCCTGGAGGTGTCCAAGGAATGACTGGATGTGTCACTCAGCGCGCTGGGCTGGTGACATGGTGGGGATCAGGCACAGGCTGGACTCGATGACCTTGGAGGTCTTTTCCACCCTGAATGGTTCTGGGATTCACACTCTCCCCTCACCCCAGGTTCCCCCAGGAACTGAACGTGGGGAAGATCAGCGCTGAGGTGATGTGGAACCTCTTTGCTCAGGACATGAAGTATGCCATGGAGGGTGAGTCCCACCTGCCATCCTGAGCCGGAGAGGGAGGAACCAGGCAGGGGCTGTCCTCAGCTCAAACCTCGCCTGTTCCCTGGGCAAACCCATTTCATCTCCTCATCAACACCAAGCATTAGCTTAACCTCCCCTAGAAACACCCACCCTCACCCTGTTCCCCTGGAGCTGCCCCTGGGGAGCCACCCCCCGAGCTGGGACCCAGAGTGACCCCCAGGCCCTTTGCCCGTGCAGAGCACGAGAAGCACCGCCTGTGCAAGAGCGCGGACTACATGAACCTGCACTTCAAGGTGAAGTGGCTGTACAACGAGTACGTCACCGAGCTGCCCTCCTTCAAGAGCCGCGTGCCCGAGTACCCCGCGTGAGTGCAGCCCTGGGGCCGGGGAGGGCGACGGGCACCACGAGGGCTGCCGGCCTCACCACGGATGGGTCTCTCTTCCAGCTGGTTCGAGCCCTTTGTCATCCAGTGGCTGGATGAGAACGAAGAAGTGTCACGGGATTTCCTGCACGGAGCTCTGGAGCGGGACAAGAAGGATGGGGTATGAACAGGACTGGGGATGCAGTCTCGGGGGCGAGGGGCTTGTCCCTGGATGCCCAGTATGTCCTAACTGGGGCCAACATCTCCCCCACATGTCCTGCTGACACCTTGTCTCATCCCACAGTTCCAGCAGACCTCGGAGCACGCGCTCTTCTCCTGCTCTGTGGTGGACGTTTTCTCCCAGCTCAACCAGAGCTTTGAGATCATCAAGAAGCTGGAGTGCCCCGACCCCCAGATTGTGGGGCACTACATGCGCCGGTTTGCCAAGGTGGGCACCTGCCAGGGCAGGGGTCAGCACCGTCCCTGGGACCCCAGTCCCAGCCCTGGCTGGGGCTCCTGGGCTCTCTGTGCCCCCTCCATCCAGCTGTGGGCAGCCAGTATGCCACCAGCACACCCTGAGACACTCCCAGCTCTGCTAGGACAGGAGATGGATTAATTAATTAATTATGTGTTAATTGATGAGTTATTTGCTTAATTAGTATAGATTAATTAAAACCGGCTTGCTGCAGTATGGGAGGGAGTTGCATGCAGGCTTGGTGGCTGTTGCCTTTGCACCTGTGCTGGTGATGGAGCTGCCCATGGAGACCAGTTGTGCTGGGTCTGGCTTCCAGTGGCTGTGCCCATGTGTCTCCTGGTGCATGAACACGAGCCAGGTGTGCCCAGGTGGGCAAGGAGGCCAGTGGTGCCTGGCTTGTATCAGCCACAGTGTGGCCAGCAGGACCAGGGCATTGACCATCCCCCTGTGCTGGGCACTGCTGAGGCCCCACCTCAAATCCTGGGGTCAGCTCTGGGCCCCTCAGGACAAGAAGGAGGGGCTGGAGCGTGTCCAGGGAAGGGAACGGAGCTGGGGAAGGGGCTGGAGAACCAGGAGGGGCTGAGGGAGCTGGGCAAGGGGCTCAGCCTGGAGAAAAGGAGGCTCAGGGGGGCCCTGGTGGCTCTGCACAAGTCCCTGACAGGAGGGGGCAGCAGGGGGGGTCGGGCTCTGCTGGCAGGGAACAGGGACAGGAGGAGAGGGAACGGCCTCAGGCTGGGCCAGGGGAGGTTTGGGTTGGATACTGGTAAAATTTCTTCACTGAAAGGTTTGTCCAGCCCTGGCACAGGCTGCCTAGGGCAGTGGTGGAGTCACCATCCCTGGAAGTGTTCAAAAAACATGCGGATGTGGCATTTGAGGATATGATTTAGTGGTGAACGTGGTGGTGGTGCTGAGTCGATGGTTGGACTTGAATTTATAGGGCTTTTCCAACCTTAATCCTTCCACGATTCTATGATCTGTGAGGCCAGAGGGTCTGGGGGTCCCCATACGTATCCACATACGAGGTTGTTTCACAGCTGTGGGACTCATGGTTTCCTTCTCCCCCTGCTTCCCCTCTGTCGCTGCTCTCTGGGTGTCCTCGTTGGTGCCCTGCAGACCATCAGCAATGTGCTGCTCCAGTACGCTGAGATCATCTCCAAGGATTTTGCCTCGTACTGCTCCAAGGAGAAGGAGAAAGTGGTGATGTATCTCCCTTGTGCTGTCCCCACACAGTGACCCCAGCTGTCACCTCAGCCCCAGGGCGGGTCGGTCCCTTCCCGATGGCAGTTCCTGACACGCTGCCAGGGTGGCTTCCATGCCATCCCTGTCCTCATGTCCCCCAGTGCAGGGCGGGAGGGTCCTGGGGCTGTGGGCAGCTGTCCCAGCCATATTTATTGGTGCTGACCCCTCCTCTCCATCCCACCCCTCCAGCCCTGCATCCTGATGAACAACATCCAGCAGCTCCGTGTCCAGCTTGAGAAGATGTTTGAAGCCATGGGTGGGAAGGATGTGAGTGTGGGGAGGGGGTTCCAGGAGGGATCCCTGTGGGGGGTGGGATCATTCCTTTCCCCCCAGAAGTAGCCCCTTCCCCATTTCCCAGTGCTGGGAGCAGACCCATTCCTCGCTCCTCCCACCATCCCACCCCATGGCACCCTGCTCTCCCACCATGCCGGGCTGGGAAGGCCTTCACCCTGCCCAGGGGTGCATTTGGGGTGCAGAAACCTCCCTGAGGGCTGGTTCAGGGACCCCGTCAGCTTCCCCAACCTGTCCCTCCTGCAGCTGGACACAGAAGCCAGTGATATCCTCAAGGAGCTGCAGGTGAAGCTCAACAACGTCCTGGATGATCTGAGCCGAGTCTTTGCCACCAGGTACAGCTGGGTGGGAGGGCAGGGGCAGTGGGCAAAGGAGAGGTCTAGGGGTCCAGCAGCTGTGGCTGGGGCCAGGCTGGGGGCTCTGGGGGGGACGTGCTGAGCTGCCTGTGTGTTGTGGTCCCCAGCTTCCAGCCACACATCGAGGAGTGCGTGAAGCAGATGGGTGACATCCTGAGCCAGGTGAAGGGCACCGGCAACGTCCCCGCCAGCACCTGCAGCAGCGTCGCACAGGACGCTGACAACGTCCTGCAGCCCATCATGGACCTGCTGGACAGCAAGTGAGTGTGGGGGGCAGCTGGAACCCTCCTGGCCTCATCGGGGAGCGTGAGGGACCTGCAGGGTCGGGGTGACATGGGGGGGGTGACGCGTGGGGTCCTCCAGCGCTGAATCCTCTGCGCAGCCTGACGCTCTTCGCCAAGATCTGCGAGAAGACGGTGCTGAAGCGGGTGCTGAAGGAGCTCTGGAAGCTGGTGATGAACACCATGGAGAAGACCATTGTCCTGCCCCCGCTCACGGACCAGACGGTGAGTGATGGGGGGAGGGACCAGGGACCCTGAGACACAGGTGACTGACTGGGGCCAGTGTGGGACATTGCTGGCCAGGTGCCCTCACTGGCACCTGAGAGTGGGGGGACTTCACTGACTTCTCCAAACCCATGTCCAGCTCCTGGCTGGGGAAGGGATGGAAGAGAGATAGGTCATCCTTGCCCCAGGACCTTCTTGGCTGGCTTTGCCAAAGGACCTTCCTGCCACCTCCACTGTGGCATCAAGAGGGGACGCTGGCCCTTTCTTATCCATCCTTCCCTCAGAACTGGAGCAGCATCCCATGCCACCCTCATCCACACTGGCTGTGGGCATGCTCCCTGTGCCAGGAGGTGAATCCAGAGGCTCCTGGAGTGTGGGGACATGCTGCCTGGTCTTGCTGAGGGGCTGGAGGTTTCATGAGGATGGGGTGTATTCCCAGCAGTGCTGAGCTGTTCCTTGCTCCTGGAGGTTTTAGGGAAGCAGAGCAAAGCCAGGGAATGGTCCCTCTCTGAGGCTCTGTAGCACATCACTGTTTGTCTGCCCCCCCTGCACCTGAAGCTTCCTGGAGTGGTTCCCTTGAAGTCAGGCAGGAAAGGGTGACACCGAGTGCTCTGGACCAGCCACACACCTCTTCCTGTCACTCTTTGGTGGCTTTTGTCACCATTACAAAGCTGGGCTCAGGCTCTTCCTTGGAGTTCCTGGAGCTATCGGACTTTATGTCACCTTTCTGGGGCTGTGGAGCTCCTGTGAGGGACAGCACAGTGGTGACATGGCAGCCCTCAGTGGTGCCACCTCACTGGCACCATGTCACAGCCCTGAGCCTGGCTCAGGTCAGCCCCACATCGCTCCTGACCGGGCTCACACATCCTTGGCCAAAGGTGGCCAAATCTCATAGGAATGCTGGTGCCACTGAGTCCCAGTGCCCATCCCAGTCCCCATCCCAGTCCCCATCCCAGTCCCCATCCCAGTCCCCATCCCAGTCCCTTCCCAGCCGTGCTCTGAAGACAGTGGGGTCTGTGCCAGGCAGAGGAGGGGGCACGGACATGCGGCTCTGTTGGGTGATTCTCCTGAGGACAGGCGGTCCCTGGAGAAAGCCGTGCTGGGACTGCTCCCTCGGGCAGGGGACGTGCTGCCCAGGTGTCCCTGCGGGCCGGGCAGGTTGNATGGAGGAGGCGGGGGCCGGCACTCACGTCACGGTTGTTCTCTCCAATTGCTCCTCTCGCCTCTCAATGGCAGATGATTGTAAGTACGGCAGCTCCCTGTCTGTCTGTCTGTCTGTCCGCTCTGTGTCGGTCCTGGCCTCGCCGGTTCTTGTCTTGTGTGGCTGCCCGTGCCCTGCCCACACCCTCCTTCGGCTCCTGACCTGGTCCAGCTCCTGGTCCCCCCCTGTGCTGCCCGCCTGGCACTGGCTCCTGGCCGGGANCAGCCACACACCTCTTCCTGTCACTCTTTGGTGGCTTTTGTCACCATTACAAAGCTGGGCTCAGGCTCTTCCTTGGAGTTCCTGGAGCTATCGGACTTTATGTCACCATTCTGGGGCTGTGGAGCTCCTGTGAGGGACAGCACAGTGGTGACATGGCAGCCCTCAGTGGTGCCACCTCACTGGCACCATGTCACAGCCCTGAGCCTGGCTCAGGTCAGCCCCACATCGCTCCTGACCGGGCTCACACATCCTTGGCCAAAGGTGGCCAAATCTCATAGGAATGCTGGTGCCACTGAGTCCCAGTGCCCATCCCAGTCCCCATCCCAGTGCCCATCCCAGTGCCCATCCCAGTCCCCATCCCAGTCCCTTCCCAGCCGTGCTCTGAAGACAGTGGGGTCTGTGCCAGGCAGAGGAGGGGGCACGGACATGCGGCTCTGTTGGGTGATTCTCCTGAGGACAGGCGGTCCCTGGAGAAAGCCGTGCTGGGACTGCTCCCTCGGGCAGGGGACGTGCTGCCCAGGTGTCCCTGCGGGCCGGGCAGGTTGGCAGCTTGGGGGTTCATGCCAGAGCCGAGTGTGGAGTGGGGTCCCTGGAGCTGAGCCCCCCTGGAGGGAGCGGGCGGGTGGGGATGGGGCCCCTCGGGGGCTGCGGAGGCCTGCGGTGCGGGGCAGGGCGGTGGCACCGAGCGCTGCGGGTGGGGGACAGCCACGGCCGCGCTGGGGGCGGGGGGCAGCCAGGGCTGGCACTGGGGAGGATGGAGGAGGCGGGGGCCGGCACTCACGTCACGGTTGTTCTCTCCAATTGCTCCTCTCGCCTCTCAATGGCAGATGATTGTAAGTACGGCAGCTCCCTGTCTGTCTGTCTGTCTGTCCGCTCTGTGTCGGTCCTGGCCTCGCCGGTTCTTGTCTTGTGTGGCTGCCCGTGCCCTGCCCACACCCTCCTTCGGCTCCTGACCTGGTCCAGCTCCTGGTCCCCCCCTGTGCTGCCCGCCTGGCACTGGCTCCTGGCCGGGACGTGCCAGCGGCCCCTCGGGGATGTGGTGGGTGGAGAGGTCGTGGGCAGACTGGCAGTGCCGGGTTGCGGGGAGGGACAAGGGCAGGTGATGGGGTGGGAGGGGGTGGTGATGGCAGTGCCGTGTCCCCAGGGACTGCCAAGCCAGGGCTCGTGCTGAGAAATGCCGCGGGAGACACGAGCAGGGAGCGGTGCGTGCCTGGAGTCAGGGCTGCTCTTCCTTTCCCTCGTGCCTCAGTTTCCCCTCGAGGCCCTGGCTGGGGTCTGGCCGTGCTGGGGGTGAGGGCAGAGGCTGTCCCTGCCAGGAGGAGGAGGAGGAGTCTCTCGGGGGGCCGCGGCGGGCCTGGCCCCGGTGCTCGGTGGCGGGGCGGGCTGCTGGCACGAGTTGTGAGGCTCCTTCCCTGGTCGGGATACGACCCTGGGAGCCTGGACTCCTGGTTCCCTTCTCGGCATCGCTGCTGGGTCCTTGCATGGCTTTGACTGAGCAGTTTCCTTCTGTCCTCTTCTGACCAGTCTGTGGCTGTGGGTTTATGCCCCTGGGGGCAAAGGAAGGGCAATTCCCCCCCAGTCCTGTCCCCACCCCTGCTGGGACTCAGGCACCCGTGCAGGAAGAGCAGTGGGAGTGCGCTGCTGGGTGCTGGTGCTGATCCCTGCGGGAACAAATACCCCTCTGCTGTCCCCCAACACCTTTTGTGTCCAACAGCAGCATTTGGGGAGGCCCTGGGCACAGCCTGGGGCTCAGTGTCCCCTCAGACCCTCGGGGGACCACATGTCCCAGCCCTGCTAAGGCTCTGGGGGCAGAGCAGTGTCAGCTCTGTGTGGTACAAGCTCCTCTCGTTCACCCATCACCCCGTGCCAGGGCCAGAACCCCTCCTGGCAGCCCTGCTTGGTCCTACCTGTGCTGCTTGTTCCTTCCGAGGCTTCCCGGCCAGCTGACTCCCTGCTCCTCTCTCCCGATTCCAACATGCCCCAGTCCAGCCTGAGAGCCGAGTTTGTCCCTCCCAAGGCACTGCTGCCTCATTTCACACAGTTTCTCTTGCGTGGGTCAGTGTGGGGTTGTCACTGGATCAGTGTGGGGTTGTCACTGGATCAGTGTGGGGCTGTCACTGGATCAGTGTGGGGTTGTCACTGGATCAGTGTGGGGCTGTCTCTGGCCCCAGCCCTGCACAAACCAGAGGGAGCTCTGCGTGCCAAACCCAAATCCCAGCTACCCCCTCCCTGCTCCCTCCCCAGCGCTGGGAGCACCTGCCAGAGCTGGAGCAGGATGTGTGGGGGCACCAGCGCCTGCCCACACACAGCTGGATCCTGTGTTCCAGCGAGGATCATGCCTCATGGATTCAGCATCCCAGCAGTTTCCCAGTGTGAGGACAAGTTCTCCAGCAGTGCAGCATCCTGCTTTCCAGTGGGGATCCAGCACCCTGATGACACCAGGCCCTCACTGAGTATCCCGGTGGGGACCAGCCCCCCCTGGCTGTCCTTCAGGAGCTCCTGATGTCTCTGCCACCTGTGCCCCTGTGTCCTGTCCCACGCTGTCCCCCCACCCCACACTCAACCTCTGACATTGCTTCTACAGGGCACGCTCTTGAGAAAACATGGCAAGGGGACAGAGAAGGTAAATAGCTGTGGGCTCCGTGTGTGTCACCGCCCCGGGGCCACACCCGTGGTCTCACACCCGCCTGCTGTGGAGGTCCAGGCTTGTCCGTGCTTCCTCTGTCGTGCTGTCTGGATGTGCTGTTGCCTGCGTGGTGTCGTGGTGAGGTGTGCTGTGCTGTGTGCTGGGGACAGTCCCGGTTCTGTGTGTCCCTGGGCTAGGAGCGGGGGCTCCTGTGGTGCTCAGCCCCCGCGGGGCGGATGTGGGGTGTCACCCATCCCCGTGGGGACACTGCCCCACAGCCCTCAGCCCCTGCTGCCTGGCTGGGACAGCGAGGGGTTGAGACCCCCTGCATGGGGGACCCTCCCACAACCCCGGCCCGCTGTGGGGGGTCAGGAAGAGGGGACCCCCCGTGCTGGGCCCTGCTGGGCACAGTGGGGGCCCTGGGGTTGCTGAGATCCCCCGGATCTCTGAGCCTGCTCCCCCTTCCTTGCTGAGCCCCTGGGCTTTCTCCAGCACATGGGCTCTTGCCCTGTCTGGGGGCTCCTCACCACAGGGTGGGGGCCCAGCGGTGACCCCAGCCTGCTCCCCAAATCCTGGTTCTTGGGAAGAGCCATGCCAGCATCCATCTGGGCAATGCCTGCGGCTCCCCCTCCTCTCCTGGGGGACACTGGCTCCTGCCCAGTTTGCTGAGTGTGCTGGGTGAGCTGATTCCCTCTGATCTCCCAGCCCCAAATGGGGTGGGGAGCAAACCTGCCCCACCTCAGAAGAGACCTGGCACGCTCATCACAGCTTCACCAGCACCAGCATGGGGCTGAGCCTTTGTGAACTGGTGCCAAAGCAGCAGCAGCAGAGAACTGGGCACAGCCAGAGGAGAGTACAGGGCCGGAGCCCTCATGGCCAGGGGATGTGGGGGGCCTGGAGCCGCGGCCGAATGCTACTGGGGCCACCAGTAACTGTCCCTTGCTGTTCTCTTCCAGAGCAGGGTGAAGCTGCCCAGTCACACTGAAGTAAGGACATGGCTCTTCTGCTCCCCACTTGGCACTGCTCTCTCCCCTTCCCTCCTCCCTGTCCCTTGTCCCTTGTGCTCTGGGTTGGGGACTCCCAGCTCAGTACAGTGTCCTGTCGTGCTCTGTTTTGGGGACACCAGTGTCCCCAGCTCCCAGCCTGTCCAGTGACTGGGGGAGATGGGAACAGTGAGGGTGGAATTAATGGGACAGAACTGGGTGGGCAGAGGGGCAGGCACAAAGGGTTAATGGGGGGACACAAAATGAGGGCATGGAGGGGGCAGACCCCTGCAGAAGGTAATGGTTAATGGGAGAGATGCTGAGGGTTCTGTGTTGGGGAGGACTGGAACTACTGGTGCTGGGAGAGGGAAGGTGGTGGAGGTCTCCGGGCCCCAGTTCATATCCAGTTACATTTGCACACCGGAGGAGCTGAGGAGAGCTCGTGCTCAGCCCAGCAGGAGCTGCCAGCCCAGGGCAGTGAGTGGGATCTGCCCATCCAGGGGGCTGCTGTGCCCACGGCCCCACGGAACGGCTCCACGGCCCCTGCCGTGGTGGGGGCACGGGGCGGGCACGGGCAGCCCGGGTCTCCCACCTGGGGGGCTGCCTGGAGTGCCAAGGGGCTGGGAACCTCCCTGGGACTGGGCAGGGCTCCGTGTGGCAGGGGGTGTTTGGTGCCTGTGGGGTACAGGCCACGTCCTCCCCGTGCCCGCTGTCCCTCGCACTCGCTCTCCGCTCCCGCCACGTCCGATGTCCGAGCGGTCAGTGCCGCGCTGTGCCAGGCCCTGCTGGGTGCAGGAGCAGGTGCTCGGGGCACAGGGAGCAGGATGGGACTCTGGGGCCGAGCTGCTTGTGCTGAGCAGAGCATGAGGTCCCTGACACCACGGGGACATCCTGCCCTGGGGTCCCCAAGCCTGCAGCCTTCCCCCCCTGTGCTGAGAACCCGGGCTGAGACGGGGGCTGCCGGCCTGGTACCTGCGTCACCTTCCTGGCTGCGGGCCCCTGGAGCCTGGGGGAGCCCCTGGAACTGCAACAAGCTTCTGGCATGACGTGCCCAGCCTGCCCATGCCACCCCCAGCCCGGCTGCTCACCGGGGCCGTCCCTGTCTCTTTGCTCTCTGCAGGGCACACAGATGATTTTCAACGCGGCCAAGGAGCTGGGGCAGCTCTCCAAGCTGAAGGTGAGGGCTGGGGGTGCCGGGGTGCTCTCTGTTCTAGGGTGGGTGCCACTCCCACTGCTGCCAGGACCCCACCGCTGCCCCCTTGCTGACTTGGCTGGGGTGGGGGCAGCGGGGTCCTGGCCCTGTGCTGAGAGCAGGATTTGTGCCCCCCAGGACCACATGGTGCGTGAGGAAGCCAAGAGCCTGACCCCGAAGCAGTGCGCTGTGGTGGAGCTGGCGCTGGACACCATCAAGGTGAGGGCACTCTGAGGCCCTTGGGGTGGCCCTGGGGCTCTGACCCCGAGGCACAGACACGGGGAGCACCGGGGGGACCCTGGCAGAGCTGCTGAGCAGCCCGAGGCCTTTCCCCCTCCAGCAATACTTCCATGCCGGCGGCGTGGGGCTGAAGAAAACGTTCCTGGAGAAGAGCCCTGACCTGCAGTCGCTGCGCTACGCCCTGTCCCTCTACACCCAGGCCACGGATCTGCTCATCAAAACCTTCGTGCAGACCCAGTCGTCCCAGGGTAGGACACGCTGCCCTGGCCCCCCGGGCCCTCGTCCTCCCCACGGGCTCGGCTGCTCCATGGCCAGGACCCACCTTGGCTCTGTCCCAGTGCGGCTGGGGGTCCCAGCCAGGCTCACGGTGGGGGAGAGATGGGTGGGGAAGGCAGGGCTTTTTCCTCTCGTGGTTTGCAGGTGAAGAGGGGCTGTGGGTGCCCAGCAGCAGCCTGGCACTCCCCAGCCCCCGCCAGCAAGAAGAGTGGGTCCCCAGTGCCAGGGCTTTGCTGGGCTGGCATGGAAATAGGGCCTGGGGTGGGGGGAAGGTCACCCTCTGGCCAGGTGTCAGTGTTTGTCCCCTCTGGATGGCCCCGGGCAGCCAGCACAGACCAGTCACAGGGTCCCCTGGATCCAAATGTGGTGCCAGGGCCTGTCCTGGCCATGCTGCGTGCCCAACCCCCTGATATGGGCTCCAGGGTGCTGGGGTGCAGTGCGGGATGCTGGGCACCTTCCAGGGCAGCATCAGCCCTCAGCTCTAAATGCTGCCCTTTATTCTGTCCCTTGGCTGCTTGAGGAGGGCCCTGAGATGCTCGAGGGTGGTCACGGGCCACCGCAGGGTGCCCCAGGCAGGCGTGTCTGCGTCCTCGGGGAGTGGGACGTGCGTTTGCTGTCCGTGAGTCTCCTTCAAGGGACGTCTGTCCTGTCTGTGCCTCCTGTGCCAGCCATGTTGGGGGCGTGGGGTTGGGTCTGGTGGGTGCCAGCACCCCTGGGTGTACCCTGTCCCCAGGACCCCGCACTCGGAGCTGGGGGTGCCTGACACTCCTGTGTCGCTGCAGTGTTGTCCGGGTGCTTGGCCGTCAGTCTGTCTGCGAGATCTGATCTCTCTTTCTCTTTGTTTCCCCCTCCCTCACTGTTCCTGTTCCCCACGCACATCATCTCCTCCCTCCTCTCTACTTCATCTCTTCCCTCCTCCCTTCTTTTCCATCTCCTCCCTCCTCTCTCCGTTGCCATCTCCTTCCTCCTCTCTTTGTGTACTCTGTGCTGTGTCTCTGTCTCTTTCTCTCTCCTTCCCACTAGTTCATGGTGGGAAAGGGATTAGGTTTACCCTTAGTGAAGAGGTTTATCCTGAGAAGGGTACGTGTGCTACTCGCCCGCCCCTGCACCTGCCTGCCGCCGGCCTGGGCCAGTAACAGTCCCGGCACCGCGGGCTGGGGTGGCCTGGGGACCCCCCGAACGGGCAAACTCCCACTCCCAGGGCTGCTTTGGGGGGCGTTTGGAGGAACTGTGCTCAGCCATACTGACCACCCCCCGAGCGGGTCGGGGGCTGTCCCCATGGGGGTAGGGGTGTCTGCCCGCACGCTCTGGGCACCCCACATTGTCCCCAGCACTGCTGCCTGGGGGTGGGCACCCACCAGCAGCTCCCCGTGGCACATGTGGCCCTAGGGGAGGCCATGCCACATCCTGTCCCCTTCCTGCCCACCCTGCTGCCCTAAGGACCATTACTAGCCCTGCTCCGGTGCGCTCCGTCTGCCCGTCCTGGGGTGCAGGGAATGAGCCCCCCACGGGCCCTGCTTGGCCTCCATCACACCCCGCTGGGGGCCGGGGCTGCACCCCCGCTTGGCCTTCCATGCCCAGCCCCCTCCCCAGCTGCCATCACCTCCATCCCGGCTCAGCATGGGGGGTGGGGGGTGGAGGGGAATGTGCCATTGCCAGCCTCCCCCGGCCTGGCACCCTCCGTGACACACGGGGACATGTCCTCCTTCCACTGGTGTTCCCACCCCGAGAGCTTTCCACTGAGCCCCGTTGGATCTCTGTGGCCCCATCAGACCCACAGAGCCTCTGTCCCTCTGCCTCGCACCCCATCCTTCACCCATGGGTGCATGCACAGCTCTGGGGTGGCACGGGTGGTGCTGACCTGTTGGTCGCAGGTCACCCAAGGTCCCCAGGCTCGGGGACCCCTGGGCTTGATGCGGTCCCTGGGGTGGAGGGGTACGAGGGGGCAGCCTCGAGACACTGGCGGGGCTGTGGCTGCCCTGGCTGCGTCCCTCCTGCCCAGGGCTGTGCCTGTGACACTGTCACCCCTCTGTGGCCAGAGCAGGGGGAGCTGGGCCACTGTCCTGTGCCCCATCCCAGACGGGCCCCTCAGCCCTGCCTGGGCAAGGGGGTGTTCACAGGGGTGGGATGGCAGAGTCAGCCTGGTGCCGGGGGTGTCCCGCCGTGTCCAGCACAGCTGCTGCACCCACGCTGCTGTGCCCAGCACCCTCTGGGCCGCAGCCCGCCGTGGGTGACCTGCCTCCTCAGTGGGGTCAGCGCTGGGCAGGGGATGTCGGGAACCTGGGGAAAACAGGCACTTACATCTCCTCCCTCTGTCACAGGCTCGGGCGTGGATGACCCCGTTGGGGAGGTGTCCATCCATGTGGAGCTCTTGACCCACCCCAGCAGTGGCGAGCACAAAGTCACTGTCAAAGGTGGGTTCTGCTGGCCGGGGTGCCGGGGTCCGGCAGGTGACAGTGCTCCGTGAGCCTCACCTGTCCCCTCCCTGCAGTGGTGGCCGCAAATGACCTCAAGTGGCAGACGTCGGGCATCTTCCGGCCCTTCATCGAGGTCAACATCATCGGGCCCCACCTCAGTGACAAGAAGAGGAAATTTGCCACCAAATCCAAGAACAACAGCTGGGCCCCCAAGTACAACGAGAGCTTCCAGTTGTGAGTGGCACCGCGGGCTGGGGA
>VYXC01000512.1:107816-126832 GCA_013397175.1 Platysteira castanea
AGGTTGGCCCCCAAGTACAATGAGAGCTTCCAGTTGTGAGTGACACCATGGGCTGGGGACGTGGGGACAGGCTGGGGGATGTGTCCCCAGTGTGTGGGGACCTCCTGGGGCCTGCCAGTGAGTTTGCTCATGCCCGATGGGATGTTCCAGATATTTTCTGTGGCAAAAGCGNAGGGCAGCAGTTAAACTCCTCTGGCCCCCCAGCCCTCGCCCCCCGCTCCCGGCCCCCGACAGAATCCTCCAGCCGTGTATAAGCCATAGCAGTGGCCACAGAGGCGTCGCCGTCGCGGCCCTGGGGAGGGGGTGCTGTGGCTGCAGTGACAGACCCTCCCCTCCCTCCCTGGCCACGCTGGCTGGGTGACAGCGGTGCCGGGCACAGCCAGGCCCCCGTCCCGTCCCGCAGGAAGGAGCTGGGGCTGGGGGGCTGCAGGGAAGGGCTGGACCCGAGCCTGGGTGAGGGGAGCAATCCACCCTTCCCCAGCCTGTCTGAGATGGAGGAACCCCAGTGGCCCATCCCTGACTCTCCACTGTCCCACCCAGCCCCAAACCTACGCGAGGAGAGGGCTGTGGAGGGGGTGTGTGTGTCTCGTGCCGTGTGCGGGTGTTGGTGAGTGGCTGGCACAGCGCGGTGGCCCCTTGTCGCCATCCCTGAGGTGGCGGCGTGCCCTGAGGGCAGGGCAGCTCCCAGCCCTGAGCACCTGTACATATGTAAATACCTGTACATACAGGGCAGCTGGACAGGCCGTGTCCTGCACCCGGAAGGGCTATTGGGGCTGTTGGGTTGGCGGGTGCAGCCCCCAGGTGCCCTGCACAGGGTCCCCTCCCTGGCTGGCAGCAGCATCACCAGGGTCGGGAGCAGCAGGGAGCAGCCCCCGGCCCAGATCCTGTCTTCCCTGCCTTGCTGCCACCGTGGGCTGCCCCACTGCCCCCCGCAAGGTGCCGGGGCTGGGGAGGGCAAGGGCTGGGGGCACCAGGGCAGAGGGACTCGTTCCCCTTTGCTCGGGCCGAGGGGGACCAGCATCCCTGGGCAGCGCAGCCCATGGGAGCTCCTTGGCGCAAGCAAAACCCTTCCCACCCCGCCCCAGAGAACCCCTCCCTCCAGTCCCCCAGTGAGCACCAGTTCTGTGCCCCAGTTCCCCAGTGAGCACCATTTCTGTGTGGTAAGTGGTGTGCATGTCTCGTGCGAGTGCCTGGGAGGCCTGGGTGTGTGGTGTTGGGGTGGCCACCCCAGCCGGCCAGTTTGCCTCGAGTCCTGGGGCAGGTGGAGGCCTCATGACCCCACAAGTCAATACAGCTCTCTCAGCCCCCTCCCATCCCAAAACAGGGTACCCCGACCGGCCCCCACGCTCCTTTTTCTAGAGGGTTTGCCTGGGACCAAAGGGTTTCACTTTCCTCTCTCGTTTCTGTTCAGTGTTTACACCCTTTTTCTACCGGCTGCTCCTGCACGGCCAGGCTGGGGCTCGGCCCCGCACCCCGGCCGTGGTGCCCCTGGCCCCATGCCCCCTCCCCAGACCGTCCTGTTTGGCATGTGATTGAACTGACCAGTTCTGCTCCTGTAGCACAGTGTCACCGATGCCTGTGTGTCTGTCCCGCCGGCCGCGGCGGCTCCCATGGATGCATGACAGTGAGATGTTTTGCACTATTTTGGATTTTTTGGGCTCTGTAAAAATATTTTATTATAACTGACATTAAAAAGCACACCCTTCACTGCGACTCCTGGGGGGAGTTGGGAGGGGACAGGCATCTGGGGTCTCCCCGGCCCCACTCCCACCCCAGTGCTGCACTTCCACCTTTAAAGGGAAAACCAGGGATATCCAACCCCAAGGAGAGCCAGCTCCAAGGATATCCAGCTCCAGGGACCAAGGGCCCAGGGATGATCCCTGTTGCCACTCAGCCCCCATGCGGGTGCCTTTGCACCAAGGATAGGTGTTAAATGGAGTCACAGGAACACAGAATCCTAGAATATCCTGAGTTGGAAGGGCACCAGGATCATCAGTGCCACCCCTGGCCCTGCGCAGACACCCCAACAACCCCACCCTGGGCATCCCTGAGAGCGGTGGCCAAACGCTCCTGGAGCTCTGGCAGCCTCGGGGCCGGGACCATTCCCTGGGCAGCCTGGGCAGTGCCCAGCACCCTCGGCGGGAAGAACCTTTCCCTGAGCTCCATGCCAAGGCCTGACACAGCTCCAGCCGTTCCCTGGGCTCCTGTCCCTGTCCCAGAGCAGAGCTCAGCCCCTGCCCCTCCGCCTCCCCTGGGGAGGAGCTGCAGGGCTGGGACAGAGTGTCCTGGGAGGTGACACTGCTCCCATCACGATGCTCGTAATTCCCAGGCATGGGAGTGATCAGGGACAGCCAGCACAGCCCCACCAGGGGCACATCCAGCCCTTGCAGGTCTCGTGGCCTTCCATGATGGGGTGTCTCCACCAGCAGGTAAGGGCTGAGCTGTGGATGGCACCTGCCTGGCACCTTCTGTTAGGCCTCTGACACAGTCCCTCAAAACACTTTTCCCACTGAACTGGAGTGATGTGGATTTGATGAATGCAGGGCCCTGATCACCTACAGAGAGAGCTGGGGCTGTTTCTGGGGTCTGGCACCATCCTGCTTCACCCTTGAGAACTGTGGGGCTGGCACCAGGCTTTGCTACAATCAGGGAAGGGCCCAGGCTGAAAGGGACCTTTAAAGCTCAAGTCCAACCCCATCCTGGCTTTTGAGCTTATCTTTTTCCAGTGGTCCTTGATGGACACATGCTTTCTTGAGGTTTCCTGGATTAATTAATTAACATTAATCATCATAATTTCACATGGGGCTCCTGTGCCTATGTGAACAGGGAGCAGAGGTTCCCTGGGAGGCCGGGGCAGCACAGGCTGTGCCCCTGCAGAGCAGGGGGATGGCCCCTGTGGAAAGGCTGTGCTGGAGCAGGCAGGCTCCTGCAGAACCTCAGGGATCCATCCATGGTGGGCACCTGGAGGGCTGGGACCCATGGGAGGAACCCCACACTAGAGCAGGGGAAGAGGAAGAGGAGGAGGAGGAGGAAGGAGCAGCAGAGACAAGGGTGATGAACTGACCACAACCCCCATTGCTCAGCCCCCTGCACAGCTGTGGGGGAGGAGGGGGAGGAGGGAAGTTGTTTTAAGGTTTATTTTTACGTCCCATTATCCTCAATGGAGTTGATTAACAACAATTTAAATTAAGTGCCCCAAGCTGAGGCTGGGAGGGTAAATCCTGAGTGATCTCCCTGCCTGGACCTCGATCCAGGAGCCCTTTGGAGTGCAGGATCCTGACCCTGGGGGCCCTGGCAGCCATCTAAATATCAGGGGGAGTTTGGAACTGAGTGCTGCCCTTCATTCCCGCCCCCAAGTGCTCCCTGGGAGCCATAAAAGGCTCTAATTTTTGGGATCTGTACCTAGATCCATCCAAAGGACTCTGAAACAGAGAGTTGGACACACAGGCTCTCAGTCCCAGGCTTCAGGGAGCTCCGGGATGAGAGGAAATGGCCTTAAGTTGCACCAGGACAGATTTATATTGGCAATTAGGGAAATTTCTTCACTGAAAGCAGTGAAAGTCCCAGGGCCCGGGTGGAATCAACATCCCTGGAAGCATTCCAACACTGCAGAGATGGGGCACTGGAGGATGTGGTGGAGAGGTGAACACAGGTTGAGAGTGGGACTTGAGGAGCTTCAAGGTCTTTTCCAGCCATGATTCTCTGAACTAATTAGGACCTGAGGTACATAAAAATCACTTCTTTTAGAACATGGGCTGCTGACAGCATGGCACATTAAGATTTGTATTACAATAGAGATAAGAGTAAAGGCAATAAAGGGTTTTTTAAATAAAACCATTCATGTACCAGCTGCCCACTATGAGCAGGACAATAATTGTTGCTCATGAGTTGCCCTCAAATCCCATTCAGCAAGTCCAAGTGTGGCTCTGAGCGAGCCTGGTGGCCACTTGGTCTGTGAGCTCCAGGATGAGATGCTGGGTACTGGAAAACCCAAACCCACCCCGAGTGGGAAAATAGAGTCCCTCCCACCCAGCAGGACCTGGTGTGGCCAACCTCCTCTAAGCCTGGAGAAGAGAAGGCTGCAGAGAGACCTCAGAGCCCCTTTTAGTGCTTTAAGGAGTTCCAGGAGAGCTGGAGAGGGACTTTGGACAAGGGGGAACAGTTCCCACTGCCAGAGGGCAGGATTTGGGTGTTACTGGTCCATCTTCCCCCGTCAAGTCTCACCTCAGTCACAGAGTGGAAAAGAATTTAAATTCAAGAATCCAAGTCCAGTTCCTCTGGGCCCTGGCTCCCATGACACTTCATCCTACCACCTTCAAGCACCTCCCAGGCCTCAGGTTCCCAAAGCCAGTGTAGCTGGAGACCAGGACACAGCATTTTCATGGGATTAGTTCATCTACACCTGCCATAGATCCTGTTTGTGGGGAAAGGGGCAGCTTGCCTTCAGGAGATACTGCAGTTCCTCAGAGGAATTCCTTGGCACAGGAGGCAGTGGGACAGTGTTTTACTGGGACTGCACAGGTGGTTCAGGCAGGAGTGTGCAGTTATTTACTCCTTCTCAAGAGGAGCCCAACTGTGGTTAACTGCAGCAAACCTTTCTAGAAAGGCTCCTGTTCCAGCTGGTGACAATCCTCCTGCCAACACTCCTAACAGGCCGAGGAATTAAAGTCTGTGTGACATCAGCTAAGCCAGGCCATTCAAACAAATCTTCACCGTCTTCACAGGAAGCAGATAACTCTGTTCCAAGCCTGCTGACCACCCTGGGTGCTAAAGAGCCCGCTCCCACCACCCTGCAAACAGCCTCAACACCAGAGCTACCTGCAAAGACTTTTATTAACTTCAAAGCACTAGAACGTGGCCAAACCCCCCAGCACAGGGACTGTCAGGGGTCCTGCCAGGCACCCAAATTTCAGTAAACAACCTCACACTCAGAAGGTGCTGAACCCCCGCCCTCATGGCCTTCCAAACTTCAGAGGGTGCAGACGCCTCGGGATGGGGCACTGGCAGCAGCCCAGGGGCAGTTTCGGGCTCAGAGGCGGCCGAGGAAGGCCAGGTTGAGGGTCTCAGGGATGTGGAGCTCATCCAGGTGCAGCGGGGAGGCGGTGAAGGGCACGTGCACCGGGAAGAGGTGGCTGGTGTCCACCAGGAGCTGGCTGGGCCCCTCCCCGTACTGGTCCTGCAGCCGCCTCTGTGGGGGCAATGCTCAGATCAGGACTGCCCCGGTGCAGGGGGGTCCCCGCAGGGCAGCCCCCGGCCCCGCTCACCTCCACGCTGCTGATGAAGCGGGGGCTGACGCACTCCTCCAGCCCCATGGCCGGGGTGTAGGCCCGCAGGATCTTCACAACCTGCAGGAGAGGGTGGGGACGTGAACGGGGCAGGGCTGGGCACATCCTGGTGTCCCCAGGGACAGCGTGGTCCCCAGCCCAGGGCAGCCCTGCTGCACCCAGGAGCCCCAGGATAAGGTGGATACCCAGCAGGAAAGAGCCCCAACCCTCCCGGTACCTGCTGGGGCGTCAGTGCCGTGCAGAGGCTGCAGAGAGCTCCGGCGTCCTCCTCTGTCACCTTCTTCACCTGCAGTAGCTGGGCAGCCTGGACCAGGGGCTCCAGCGCCTCGCAGGCCCCGCTCTGCTGCAGCCCCTGCTCCCGCAGCCACTGCTCCACCTGGCTGATGTTGTACCTGCGGGGCACGCGGGTCAGGGCAGGGCACGGCCACCTCCCGCCACCCCCAGGGACACGTGTCCCGCTTGGGGACCGACCTGAGCTGGATGCCGCAGCTCCAGGAGCACATGTCCTTCCTCAGGAGCAGGCAGTTGAGGGTGGTGCCGTTGATGAGGAAGAGGAGCTGGCGCAGGGCCTGGTGGCCCACGCTGGGGGCCAGCCCGTGGTGGTCCAGAGTGGCGCGGAAGGAGCCCAGGCACTGCAGCAGCTTGGGCAGGGTGTGGGCAGGGGCCGAGGAGGAGCGGCGGCGGCTGAGGGGGCAGGAGGAGGACAGGCCCCGGATGGGCTCACTCTCCAGCATGGCAGCAACTGCAGGGTACAAAACACTCAGCATAAGGGCTCACAAACCCCAGGTGGGGCCTCAGGCAGCCAGGGCCTGCTCTGGGGTTCTGTGTCCCAGCTGGGAACGGGGGGGCTGAGGACACCTCCAGGAGAGTGGGACAAGGCCAGCCAGGGGCTGAGCTCCCTGCTCGGTACCCGGGGGGTGCACAGAGCTCCCCATGGATGCATCCCGAGCTTGCCAAGGTGCTGAGGCCACTTGAGCTCCCCATCCACCTCCCCCAAGCCAGGCTGCTCAAGGAGTTCCCTCACAGAAGGGGGGACACCAACTCAGAGCCCACTTTTACCCCCAGGCTCAGCCTCTGTCACCGGGCAGGCAGAGCTGAGCTCAGCCCTCTCTCCCTGAACCAGCCCCCCGAGCCCCCCAGCCCCAGCAGTACCGATCATGGGTTTGAGGTCCCTCTCGGCCGTGCGGATCAGCTGCTGGTACAGCTGCACCGCCAGCACGCCCAGGCTGCGGCAGCAGCTCCGCGGGTCCACGTTCCGCAGGCGATGCTCGTCCTGCCGCGCCGTGTTCCCCGCCCGGTAGCGCTGTGGGGACGGGGGCAGAGCTGGCAGTGCTGGGGACACTGCAGGGCCCCCCGGGCAAAGAGGACAAACCCTGTGCCCACCAAGCCCCCACCCGACCCGGAGAGGGGACAGACCCCTGGCAGCTCAGCCCCCCCTACCTCATCCTGGCCGTACTGGTGCAGGCAGTTCAGGAGCCGGCAGGTGTTGGCAAGCCACAGTGCCACCGTGTCCAAGTCACTGCTGTGCTTCTGCAGGAGGGCACAGAGAGCACTGGGGTCAGCAGCAAGTCCCCACACCAGCTCCATGAGCCACACGGAGCTGATGGGGGCTGTCAGATCCCCCAGGAGCCCAGCAGTACCCAGGGGCACCCCCATCCCAGCCAGGCACACGCTGCAGCCCTGAGGACCAGGCTGCAGCCCCAGTGCCACCCCAGCAAGGCCAGCAAAGCCCCTCAGGTCGGCCCAGCCCCATCCCAGCACCTTCATGACCCCTTTGATGGCATCAATGGCTGCATCCACGAGGGAGCGGGCCCGGGGCTCGTCGCGGCAGAGATCGGCGTGACGGAGGCACAGGAAGAGGACGTAGGCTGGCAGGTCTGGGAGAGCCCCAGAACCACTGTGGGGTTTGTAGTCTGCAGGGAAAGCAGGGTGGGGGGATCCGGCTGTGGTCCTGAGCCAGCAGGATGCTGCCCCAGCAGCACTGGAAGCAGCAGCTCACACAGAGGGTCGAGAAACCCCAGCAGGGACCAAGCCGGGGTGAGGAGTCCCCGCTGTCCCGCACAGCAGTACCTGTGATGATGGCCTTGACAATGCGCCCCTGATCCTCCTTCCTCCACACCAGCACGGCCTGGGACAGCCCCGACAGGGGCTGGGACGGGAGCACAGCCGGTGCTGGCCCCGGAGCCTCTCTGGTGGCTGGGGGAGAGGAGCACAGGTCACATCCTACTGTGGGACCCAGCTCAGGCCCCCTCAGGACCAAGCAAGCATTCCTCAGGCTCTGCTCCCCATACTGAGGTTGAGTTTGAGCCCAAACCAGGCTGGGCACCCCCAGCCAGCCCCCCCCTCCCTCCCATACAGGTACTCACCTGCCAGCTCCTGGATCTGCTTTGTGTAGGCTCCCAGCTGCTTCTGGAGCTTCACGTTGGTCTTCTGCTTCTCCAGCTTCTGGGCCAGCTCCTGGACAGGGGCAGTCCCAGGGGGGCTCAGCCACCTCCCTCAGCTGGACAGCCCCCCCACAGCCCCCGATGGGGGTCCAGCAGGGCTCCCACACTGCTCCCCAAGGGGTCACTGCAGCTCAGCCCAGGGCAAGGGAGGGGGGACAGCCCCAAACCCACTCCTGTCCCCCAGCCCCTCTTACCCAGTTCTCCCTCTTGAGCTGCAGCTCCTTGATCAGGGCTGCCTGCTGCTGGTTCAGCTGCTTCAAGTAGCAGATGGCGAGGTGCAGCCCCCGGACCTCCTCCTCGTGCTGCTGCCTCTCCTCCCTCAGCTGGTTCACCAGCAGCCTGCACACCAGCATGGGGAAACTGAGGCACTGCAGCCCCACCCCAGCCCTTGGGGGGCTGCCAAGGGGGTGTTTCCCCCCAGGAGCTGCAGAACTGGGGCTCTCCCCCTGCCCAGGCACCCTGGGGCAGCACAGCCCCAGCCTTTCCCCTCTGAGCACGGAGCACATGTGGCACAGCCCAGGAACGGCTCCACCAGCGCTCAGGAGGTTCCTGGGGAGTCCAGGACACCCCACCTGCTCACAGAGCTGCCCTGAGCACAGCAGGATGCCCCAGCCCCATCCAGGAAAACACAGCTGGGTAGGCTGGATGGAAGGGAAGGGGAGCCAGGAGTGCCCCACACCCAGCTGGGAGCCTGCCCCTCACGAGGGAGGATGGGGCTGCTCCAAAGAGGATTTGCAGCTGCCCAGCACCATGAGCCAGGTGGGCCCTGGCTGCTTAAACACCAGGGGAAGCCCCATGAGCAGCACGGGGGACCCAGCCCCAGCTGAGGCCATCCCCCTGGGACCACACTCACCTGTTGGTCACCTGCAATGCGTCGCAGGCGTGTCTCAGGTCATGGCCCACCGCCTGCCCCGAGCTCCTGCCCAGCCCCAGCCTCTCTGCTATGTTCTGTGGTGGGGAGAGCAGGGTGCGGCCAGTCCAGACCCAGCCCTGCCAGCCTGGACACAGCCCAGACCCAGCCCTGCCAGCCTGGACACAGCCCAGACCCAGCCCTGCCAGCCTGGACACAGCCCTGCTCACGGCATCGGGGCAGCAGCTCACCCTGCACTTGAAGAGTTCCAAGGGTTTCCTCTCCTCCAGCTGTGGGGCTGGCCTCGGCAGCTCCTCCCAGGCCTGAGCCTGCTCCTCCTTGGAGAGGAGATACGACCTCTCCAAGGGGTCCAGGCCTCCCCCGCCACTCAGGGTCTCCCTGCCAGGCTGTGGCTCCTCCAGCCCCTGAGCACAGAGACAGGGCTTGAAACAGCAGCCAGTGAATCCTGGGGACATCCCTCCTGAGGGGACCAGCCCCCAGCCAGCTGCCTTGGGGCACATCTGTCCCCATAGCCCAGGGAAGGGACAGGCCACTTGTCACCCCCACCGCACTGTCCCCAGTGTCCCCACTGGCCTCAGCCTGCAGGTCAGAGCTGTCTCTCAAGGGAGCCGTGGACGCGGAGGAGGACAAGAAGCTGCTCTCAGAGCCCTGGAAGCTCTCTGAGGAAGGGGATCGTCTCAAGCTGTTTCGCTAAGGGGGGAAGAGAAGGACGAGGTTGATCCCCTGGAGCAGTGACAGCCTCGGGAGGGCACCTGGGCTGGGGGACCAGCAGATGGACTGGGGAATCCACTTCTCCCACAGGGGAGAGCAGCCAGCGCTGCCCGGGGCTGGCCGGAGGCTCCTGCTGCCCGGCCAGGCCCTCACCCTGTGGAAGGCCACCTCATCCCGCAGGTTCTCGTAGTCCTGCTCCAGGCGGGCGTACTCCTGCTCCAGGCTCCGGTAGCGCTCCCGCTCCCGCAGCAGCCCCTGGCTCTCCCGCGCCACTCGCAGCAGCAGCTCTGTGGGGACAGACACAGCGGGGAGGGGGCACAGCCACGCCGGGACCCCTCAGAGAGGGGACGCACAGAGACACAGCGAGCCCGCAGGACCTGCCCTACCCAGGGGGATGAGGGGGTCAGAGCACCCCTTTTACCTTCCAGATCCTGTGACTGCTCCAACGCGCGCTGGATCAGGGCATCCCTCTCCTCCCCCAGCTGCAGCTGCACAGCCGCCATCTCCGCCAAGCGCTGCAGGAAGGCAGAAGGGGGGTACAGCCTGAGGCCTGCCCAGCGGGCTCCCTCCAGGGACCACTGCGTGTTCCCAGGAGAGCCCTGTGGAGCCCCAGAGGAGCAGGAGCATCCCCCAACAGACCTGCCTAAGCTCCTCGACCTCTGGGCCCAGGCAGCTGTGCCTCTCCAGCTGTGCCAGCTGCTGGACCTGGGCATTGCCGGCCACGACCTCCTGCAGCCGCCGCATCTCATCCCGCAGGCTCTGCAGCTCCTCGGCGTGGGCAGCCCTGAGCCCCGAGAGCTGCTCCACCAGCTGCTGCTTCTCCTGGGCCTGGGGCGAGGGGCAGAGCATCAGGCAGGGGCAGGAACAGGGACACATCCCTCAGGTGTCACAGCACTGAGAGCCCCATGGACTCAGGCTGCCCCTCTGTAACAAGACCCCATTTCCCACCATCTCTTTGGAGCTCTGAGCCTTGGAATCCCCCCACACAGAGCGCAGGCCGGGGAGAACAGCTCTCCCTGACTTGCCAACCCCACGGGCACTAAGCTTACGTGTGGGTCCCTTCCCCACCTCCTCACAGCGGGATTACCCTGCCCTGTTTCCTCCCAGACAGGATCACACCACCTCCCTCATCCTCCAGAGACACCCCCAGAACTGGAGCAGCAACACTCAGCAGAGACACCCAGGTGGTGGAAAGGGATGCTGCCAGCAGCAGCAGCAGCGTGGCACGTGTCACACCAGACCTGTCCCCAGCACAGGACACTGCTGCGAGGCTGTGCCCATCCCAAGGGTGCCCCACCAATCCCAAGGCCACCAAGGAGCACAGAAACCCAGGAGCTAAGCCCAGAGGCACCACTTCTCCTGGGGACCCAGGTCAGGCAATCAGCTCCTGCCCCACGCCCAGGACACAGCTGGGACAGGGCCGGGTAGGAGGTGGTCAGCACAAAGCCCCTGCCCCAGGACCCACCTGCTCGTCCAGCCGGCACTGCAGCTGGATCACCTTGATCTCCATGCCCTTGTGCAGCTGCTTGTAGTGCTCGACCGAGCGCGCCTCGAGCCGCAGCCGGCGCAGCTCCCACTGTGCCCGGGCCCGGCGGCAGCAGCACTGCAGGAGCAGCACGGCCTGGCGCACGCGGGCGTAGCGCACCCGGGCCAGCCAGCCCCGGACGGCGGCCTGGATCACCACGGCCTTGCGGTGCAACACCATCTGTGGGGCAGAGACGGGGCAGTGGCACCACCGGCACCCCCAGAGGGGCCCGGCACCCCCTGCCCTGCTGGGCTCCCACCTCTCGGTAGCGGCGCCGGGCAAGCAGGCCCCGGGCGAAGGCCTGGATGGTGATGGTGGCCTGGCGCAGCCGCAGGAACGAGCGTCGGGCCAGGAACATCCGCAGGGACTTCTGCAGCACCACGGCGGCCCTGGTCCTCCGCAGCATCCTCACAAACCTGCGGGGAGGGCAGGGGGCCGGGCAGTGAGCCGGGGCAGCGAGCCCAGAGCCAAGAGGGGAAACAGGGAGCTGGGCGGGAGGTGGCAGAGCCTGGAGTGGGAGACAGAGCTGAGCAAAGGGTGGCAGAGCCCAGAGAAGGGACAGCAAAGCCTGAAAGAGAGGGCAGGGAGCAGGGCAAGGGGTGGCTGGCTGGGCAGAGGGAGGGCAAAGCCCTCGGCGGGGGTAGCAGAGCCTGCGCCCCACCCCACGGGGACACCCGTGTGAGAGCCAAGGACGCTGCCGCGTGTCCCCGGCCGTGTCCCCGCTCACCTGCGGGCCAGCATCCCCCGGGCGTGGCGCTGCAGGCACAGCACGGCCCCGCGGAGCCGCGCCCAGCGCCGCCGCGCCAGCCAGCCCCGCAGCAGCCGCTGCAGCAGCGTGCAGGCTGCCCGCAGCCTCTGCACCCGCAGCTCCTCCAGCACGGCCACCTGGCCAGCCCGGAAAAACACCTTGGTCTGCCCACACTCGTACTTGCTGGGGTCCTGCAGCAAAGGGAGAGTCAGTCCCAGGACACAGCGGTGCCCAGGCTCCCCCAGGAGGGATCCTTCCCATCCCTCGAGGCAGAGCTCAGCCCCAGCTCACCCGTTTCTGTGCCTGCCTGGGCACCGACACACGGGGAAAAGCACCTGCGAGGGACACTCTGGTGCCACAGCTGCATCCCCAAAAGGACCCTTACCTGAAGCAGTCTGCCAAGGGCAGTGCTGCAAATCTGCTTCATGTCAGTGCCCTGCAGCTCCTCCCTGCTCACCAGAGGCCTGTACCTCTCCAAGAACTCCTGGTACGTCCATCTGTGGGGGACAGAGTGGGGTCAGAGGTGTCATGGCTGGAGAGGGGGAAGCACCCAGGCTGCTGCAGGGGTGGGGGGTACCTGGAGGGGTATCCTGAGGCGCTGATCTGGATGGTCTCCAGGACCCCGCAGGCTCGGAGCTGCTCCACCACTTGCCTGGAGTCAAACCTGGGGCACAGAGGGGCTGATGCAGAACTTGGCACACCCCAAACCATGCAGGGCAAGAGGGACGGAGGGTGGAGGGCCAGCAGTGCCCCCCAGTTTCCCCCTCCCCATCCCCTCGAGCCAGGCACTCACACGAAGGGCTGTTTCCCACTGTTGGGATTGATGCAGCGGATGTAGTGGGGGGTGGTGCTGCCCAGCACCTCCATCAGCCGGGCCAGGGAGGCTTTGAACTGCAGGGGACAAGGCAGGGGGGGCTCAGGGCCAGCAGGAACCCCTGGGGGCTCAAGGAGGTCCCCAGGGCACACAGAGCTCCTGGCAGGGCCAGCACACCTTCCCCCCCTCCCCATACCTGGCTGGAGAGGGACTTCTTGCTCCTCTGGCTCCTGGGCAGGGACCTGCGGCCAGAGCAGCCGGGCCCCCTGGCCCCGCCGGACCTGCGGGACTGCAGGGACACGGGGACATCCCCGTCCTCCAGGAAGAGCTCGGTGAGGAGGGCAGACTGCCCGGAGAGAGCCGTGAGAGCCGGGCAGAGCCACCACCAAGAGGCACCGCTGCACACCCGGCCCACCCAGAGCCACAGCCCAGATGTGCCACACCCAGCTGTGCCCCTCCTGCTCCCTGCCCCAGGAACAGCCCTGGGCACCTTCCCAGGTGAGCTCAAGAGCCGTCCCGGGTGCTCCTCACCTTCTGCCAGGTGCAGGGAGGGTGGAAGGGAGAAACAGCAGAGTTACAGACATGGAAGCAGCAGGAACCTGAAGGACTCTGAGCAGGGACACGGCCAAGGTGGGCCCCAAAGCAGGGAAGCCGAAGCAAGGGGAATGGAGTAGGGAGCACCCACATCTCATGACACACTCACAAACGGCTGGAGCTGTGTCAGGCCTTGGCATGGATCCCAGGGAAAGGTTCTTCCCCCCGAGGGTGCTGGGCACTGCCCAGGCTGCCCAGGGAATGGTCCCGGCCCCGAGGCTGCCAGAGCTCCAGGAGCGTTTGGCCACCGCTCTCAGGGATGCCCAGGGTGGGGTTGTTGGGGTGTCTGTGCAGGGCCAGGGGCTGCACTCGATTGCTGTGGGTCCCTTCCAGCCCAGGATATTCAAGAGCTCTGCTCTCAGGGCACCCTGACCAAGGCCAGCTCTGTGTGGGGCTGGGCACAGGGCAGCACCACCCATCCCTCCCAGGCTCCTACAGCCCAGCCAGGCTTTGCCTGCTCAGCACCTGCCCAGGGGATCTCACCTTGCTGGCTCGCAGCAGCCCCACCAGCTCCTCGGGAACAGCATCCCTGTTCTTCTCCACAAACCCCTCACACTGGTATTCCACCTGGCAGGACACAGCACCCACACCAGCCTCAGCCTGCAGCTTCCAGACCAGTGTGCTGCAGAGCTCTGCCTGGACACAGCCTGAGGATTTGGCAACTGTCTGTGCAGGAGTCAGAACTGGAGGTGGCCACGCTGCTTCCCCTGCCCTGCTGTGGGGCTGCTGACGGGAACCAGCACACAGTTCCCCTATTTTTAGCCTCAGATAAGGAGTTTCAGCCCAGCAGGATCCACCTCCCACCCTGGGAGGGTGCAGAAAGTGCCACCATGATCTCCAGACAGAGGGACACTTGTGCAGAGCCCCTGCCCAGCCCGCAGCACTCCCTACCTTGCCAGCAAAGTGGGAGACAATGAAGGCATCCGTGGGCCTCTTGGGCTTCTCGAAGTGGGAGCTGCTGAGGTGGGTCTGGTAAAGCTTCTGGGCCCAGTTCCCATCACTGCCTTGGGGCATCTGAACAGCAAATGGGTCAGAGGGGGGCTCTGGGTGGTCACAGCAGCCTGTTCCCAGCTCCCCTGGCCCACCTTGCACTCCTCATTCAGCAGGTCCAGGATGCCGAGCCGGCCCTCGATGAGCTCCAGGCACGGCTGGTTGTCACAGAAGTCAACAAACACCCAAGGGATCCCCTCGGTCACGTACTCCTCCTGATCCAGCTTGAAGATGTGCTGGAAGGCAGAGAGAGGAAATCAGGAGTGGCTAGGAGGCAACAGAGGTGGTCAGGAGGGGACAGAGGTGGTCAGCCCCCAGCAGAGGCTTGGTTCCCATGTGAGCCCTGAGCAGCCCTTGCTGTGCAGCACCTGGGAGAGAGCAGGGACCCGGCTGAGCCCTGGACCTGCAGGGACTGAAGCCCAGCCACGATGGAGGCAGACAGCACAAAACCAGCAGGGACGTGCAAGGTCCCCCCCAGAGGCTCACAGTGAAGGGACACACCTGGGGACACACCTGGGCCATACTCACCAGGTTAAAGAGCTGCTGGAGCTTCTCGTTGGCGTAGTTGATGCAGAACTGCTCAAAGCTGTTGCGCTCAAACATCTCAAACCTGTGGGCAGCAGAGACCAGCCTGAGGCCCCTCCCAGGCAGAGGCACCTCAGGCACCCACCCAGCTGTCCCTGCTGCAGGGACAGGCACGGCTGCATCCCAGCTGGAGCTGGCCCAGGACCGAATTGCTCCAGGCAGCCCGGGAGAGGGGAGCTCTCTTACCCATAGATGTCCAGGATGCCAATGGAGCTGTGGTGACCCTTCAGTGAGCGCAGGGCACGGTTGACCCTCCTCACCATCCAGCTGAAGACCTGCCCGTACATGTGCCTGGCCAGGGCGTCCCGGGAGTCCAGCGCCTGCTGCCTGGACAGCGGCTTCAGGAAGGTCTCGCCAGCAGTGACCAGCTTGCGGTGGCAGAGCCAGAACGTCACCTGCGCCACCTCCACGCCCAGCAGAGCGCAGAACAGCTCCAGGGCCTCGCTGCCTGGCTGCAAAGGGACAGTCCTTGTCACTGAGGCCTGCCTGGCTGCAGCTCTGGGGACAGTCTGGGGTGGGGGCATCAAGGCCTCTCCCACCTCTACGTCGCAGCTGTCCCCATGCCGGTCCCGCTCTCTGATCACGACGTTGCCCAGGTGCAGGATGGCAGCCAAGATGCTGAACAGCTCCAGCTGCTCGGACTGCAGGACACCTGCAGGCGCAGCAGGGGAGGAGTCCCCCATGGCCACACGCACGAGGGACCCCCAGGCTGCCCCCACGGCCCCCAAACCAGAGGGGTGCAATTCCCAGTGAACAGCCAGGCTCCCCAGCACTGGGAGCTCTGGCCCCAGCACTCCTACCCAAGGGTCAGGATGAGGACAGGGGGACAGCCAGCCCTGGGGACAGCCCTGCCCACCCCTCCCCAGCCCTGCACAGCCAGGACCTTACCCAGGAGAAACAGGGAATGCCGGGTGCTCTCCAAGTCCTCAGCATCTCTGGCATTCTGGGCACTGGAGCACTGGCCCTGGCAGGTGTAGTGGAAGGACTCTGCCCCACCTGTGAGGGTCCTGTGTCAGGCTGGGACCCAGCACGACCTGCCCCCATGGGACTCTCAACCACCCCCATCCCAGTCCAGCAGAAAGAGGGCAGGGTTAGATGGGATATTGGGAAGGAATTGTTCCCTGGGAGGGTGTAAGGCTCTGGCCCAGGGTGCCCAGAGCAGCTGTGGCTGCCCCTGGATCCCTGGCAGTGCCCAAGGCCAGGCTGGACGGGGCTTGGAGCAGCCTGGGACAGTGGAAGGTGTCCCTGCCCGTGGAAGGGGACAGAAGGAGATGAGCTTGAAGGTCCCTCCCCACCCAAACCATTCCATGATTATCATCAGCAGAGCCCCCTCCAGCACCCATCCAGCAGCTGGGAGGGCAGAAAGGGCTGGCACTGCCCAGCATGGGACAGGCTGGCAGCTCTGGGGGTCATGGGGACATGCGGGGACACTCACGGAGACCCAGGCCCTGGAGCTCGGGCAGGGTGGCCAAGGCACAGAGCTGGTAGAAGATGTGGTAGTTCCTCTCCTCTTTCGCCTGTGGATGAACAGGAATGTCACCCAGGAGTCACCGTGGGCCACCCTGCAGCAGCACTGCAGCCCCAGACGTAGGGGCAAGGGGCACCTTCCCCTCTCCCAGCTCAGCTCAGCAGCATTGGGGTCACATCCCCCGGGGATGTGCCAAAAGAACAAGCTCCCACTCTGCCCCATCCCTGTGCCACCCCACAGACCCACCTGGAAGGTGACACGGGACTTCTCCAGCAGGTAGGTTTTGATGGTGGCCCCTGTGACATTCTCTTGGATAAACCCAATCTCTAAGTACTTCCCAAAGCGGCTGCTGTTGTCATTCCTGGTTGTCTTCGCATTTCCAAAGGCCTGGCAGGCAGGGAGGGAGGGAGAGAGGTCTGAGCCAGGCCCAGACCTCCAGGGGCTCTGGGGAGGTTCAGTCCCGGCCACTCATTGTCCAGGAAGGGGACAGACACAGCCCCACCCCAGGGATCCAGGCCACGAGGAGCACAGGGACAGGCTGCAGGGACACCCAGCTGTCCCCACGCAGAGCTGGGGGGCTGGGGGTACCCACCTCCATGAGGGGGATGGAGCCCAGGACCTTCTCCTCCATGCTGGAGTCGCCGCAGCAGCCCCCGACCGTGGTGAAGAACCTCATGGCGTACTTGGCCGTCGCCGTCTTCCCCGCGCCCGACTCCCCGCTGATGATGAGGGACTGGTTCTTCCCAAACCTGCCGGGCAGGGACAGGGCAGCTCTGCAGACACACCGCCTTCCAGAGGGACCTCAGCCCTTGCCCTCTGCCCCCCGGGGGTGCTCCCAGGGGATTCTCTTACCTCACCATCTGCCTGAAGGCCTCGTCTGCCAAGGCAAAGATGTGGGGGTCCATGTCCCCCAGCTCGTGGCCGCTGTAGGCGTGAATCACCTCCTCCTCGTAGATGGGCAGCGGCTTGTAGGGGTTGATGGCGATGAGGATGGTGCCTAGAGGAAGAAGGCTGTGCCAGGGCAGGGCAGGGGGCGTGCCCAGGGCAGGGCAGCGGGCCGGGGGGGCTCGGGGCTCACCGCAGTAGGTGTAGATGGAATTGGCCTCCAGGAAGCGCCGGCGGAGCGAGTGCAGCACGGCCGGCTCGTGCAGGTGGCTCAGGGCCACCAGGTCATTGGCACCCAAGAGGCAGTCGGGGTTGCAGAGAGGAGGCAGCTGGAGCTCAACGGGGTGGGCCAGGGCCTGCAGGGATGGCAGAAGGGGGGCTGAACAGAGACAGGTGGCCCCACAAAAGCAGGACGGGGCTGTGGGAGCAGCAGAGCTGGAGGGCTTCTGATTGCAGGCCACACTCCTGGTGCTCACCAGGAATCCCACCCCAGCCAGCAGCAGCTGAGCTGGAGGCCTTTTGGGAAGCCAGGGAGGAGCAGGAGCAGCTCCCCAGGTGGGCAGGGGACATGGGGCACACCGAGCCACACACCCTGCAGGCTTGGGGCACCTGCTCAGGCACCCGGTGGGCCATGCCCGGCCAGTGTGTGAGCCCCAGGCCAGTTTGGGGTGCAGAGTGAACCATCTCCTGCTCCTGGGGAGCACAGGAGGGACCCACGGGGCTGCACAGCTCCAGCCTTACCGAGCCATCTTCCAGGCGGAGGTGGAGAACGGCGTCTCCTTCCCTGTAGCTCCTGGTTATTTCTGCCGCCCTCCAGACTTCGGTGGGGTCAGGGATCCACACCCGGGCACCCTGTGGGACACAGGAGGAACAGGGCCTCTGCAGACAGCCACAGCCACGAGCCAGGAAAGCATCTGGCCACCAGCCTCGGAGCCAAGTGCCGCAGCCCTTGGCGCAGCGCTCACCCGGGACAGGCAGAGCAGGGGCAGGGCAGGCCGTGGGCACATCCCTGAGGAGTGTGTCCCCCACTCCTGAAGGACTTCACACCTCCCTCACTCCTGGAACAATCCTCTCTGGAGCCACCCCACCGGAAGCAGGATCCCACGCTCAGCACAAACAAAGCAGCGCAAAACCATGGGGGAAGAGAGGTGAAAACTGGGCCAAAAAACCTCACAACCCTGGTACAGACACTTGGTCAGCTGGCAGGAGGGTGAGCACCTGGCCCCAAGGCAGCACAGCATGACCTGAGCTCTGGGGACAGGGAACCTGCTCCTGGCACAGGTGCCCACAGTCCCACCCTGCACATCCCTGAGAGCGGTGGCCAAACGCTCCTGGAGCTCTGGCAGCCTCGGGGCCGGGACCATTCCCTGGGCAGCCTGGGCAGTGCCCAGCACCCTCGGCGGGAAGAACCTTTCCCTGGGATCCATGCCAAGGCCTGACACAGCTCCAGCCGTTCCCTGGGCTCCTGTCCCTGTCCCAGAGCAGAGCTCAGCCCTTGCCTCTCCAGGGCCCAAAGAACCACCCTGCTTTGCTGGTTTTGCAAATTCAGGGATTGCAAGTTTGGCTGCAGCAAATATTTCCAGGTCTTCAGCGCCTTTAGAGTCACTCATCCGAGCATTGAATAGGCTGGGGAGGGAGAGGGAAGGGCTGAACTTCGGGTTCACAGCCAAGAAATCCCCATAGAATCCCAGAACAGTTTGGGCTGAAAGGCACCTGAAAGCCCATCCCACCCTCTGCCAGGGGCAGGAACACCTCCCTCTGTCCCAGGCTGCTCCAAGCCCGGTCCAGCCTGGCCTGGGACACTTCGGGGACAGGACGTGAGGATCCCAGTCCCTCTGTGAGGGTGGACGGGGAAGAGATTCCAGCAGCGCCCGGTTCGTGCTGTACATGCCGGGAGGAAGGGCCGTGTTTTGGGGCTGTGGCGATCGTTTGTGACACGGAGCAGCACAAGGAAGGAGCCGGGGCCCGCCCTGCTCCCCTCACGGCCCTCGAGGGGCAGCGCCGGAGCGGAGCAGCCCCCGGGCCGGGACACGCAGCCAGCACAGCCCCCAGAGCTGCAGGGTGCGGGCCGCCCCGGGTCCGCAGTGAGCCCCCGG
>VYXC01000513.1:0-45308 GCA_013397175.1 Platysteira castanea
TTACCTTCCATGGAAAGCACACAGATAAAGGTTCTTTCCCTTGCTATGTGGTCATACTCTTTGGTCTTTTTAGTAATATCTGCAGTCAAGCACACCTTATCCAAAGGCTAGTTGTTCCTGCTCTGCATTACAACTTAAAAAATTTAATTAAAAAGTGCTTTCAATAATTTAATATCCAGACAGCAGTTTTATTGTCAGAACTGTCATCCTACCCCTCTTGGGCCATCATGCTCAAGCCTGAGACTGTGTGGGGTCTGCCCTTCTCCAGAGAATGATGGCAGCCCAGCCAGTGTCCTGTGAGGAGCTCCTGGCCACCTTTCTGCTAGGCAAGTGAAGGATTTATCTCAGTGCCCATGGTGACCGTGCAGAATTTGAGCTACACTGTTACCAAGCACTCCTGTGGCTTCACTGTCGTGTTCAGAATGAATACAAGCATACATTCACAGATGCACAAAATATTCTGAGTGGGAAGGGACCAACAAGGATCATCGAATCCAACTCCTAAATGAGCGATCTATATGGGGATTGAACCCACAAACCTTGGTGTTACTAGCACCATACTCTAACTCAGCTAATATGCTGTGATTGTGACAAGAAATGAGATATGCTGCTTATTCATTACACTGCTGAAGGTTTTCCATCCCCTACTGTGGCAACAACTATGCAAAGAGGATTGGGAGACTGATTTATTTAGCCTCATAACTCTATTATGGAAGAAAACAGAATGATACCGTGACATACACACTGAATTGGTTAAATAATAATGGTAGAAAAACTCGCACTCTTAAACCTTTTTTAAACTGTAAAATTCAAGCTTTTATTTCCTTAGCTGCTTTGTGTTCACACTGCTGAGTAGCCTGAGGACAAGTTTGGATTGCTCCCCATGCTTCCAGGAGATGGTTATTCTGATATTAAGGCGATTTTTATTTTTTTATTTAAACTGTGATTAACTCTCCAAACAGCATCACAAACACACCTAACACCAATGGTTAAAGAAAAATGTCTGGCATTGAAACCATATGCTTGGTGCCCTACAACCATTGCTGCTGACCTGTCAGAAGGGACTGAGGATGGAACAAGCCAGAAAGCCCCACCACTGCTGGCAGCACAAGGTTCTGTGTCCAGATGTTAAGTTCTTAGCACCACATGAGAAAATCAGTAACCCTAAAAGAAAAGCATCAATAGCCCCTGCCTTAACTGTATGTGTACTGCCTTTTTTAGACAAAATAAACTACAGGTTTCAAGTGTAAAGAGAACTTCTGTCTACAGAGAACATACATTGCTGAGGACACCAAGAAAGTACAAGATTATGTAAGTATAAGGTAATTGTTTCAGTGGAATTTGTTGTTTCCCTGATGCAGGTATGTCTGAAATCAGTTGTAGAAGGTGATCAGCACGGGATGGGCTGCTGGCAGCAGAGAATGTGAGTATGCTCAATCCTGTAAAATCTGCTGTCTTGGGGAGAAACCTGAACATCACCATGAGTCGTGTTAACACACCTTCAGAAACTGCCAGAATTTGCTAACAGCTGATGGCTTCTTAAATGCACATTGTCTGATAGCATCTTCATTCATGCATTTAGACTTCCAATAAGCCAGAGCAAAGTCCAAATCAGGAACATAAGGGAGTCTGACAGAGGCTCTGAGCAATGGCACAATGGAGCATACATTGCCATGAGGTATCAGAAGGATTTCCAAAAACAATGCCTGTTTCATCCATGTCTAACCACTGCTTGCGGCAGGCTAAGGGAAAAGGAATCCCACAAGATGCTAAACATGCCTAGTGCTTGGGACAAAGGGAGGTGACAGAGCCTTTGCTTTAGCAAAGTGCTTGGTATTTCTACAAAACCCACTTCGAAGGAAAACTGACTTTCATTAGGACAAAATTTGGAAGAAAAATGAACAGGGCGGCTGGGCTTGAGTCACTGGAATAGCTCTCTGTGAAGCAGCTAAACCCTGTCACTGTGGGGTACTTACCAGTGGACAAAGCTGTGTGTGGACGGATGTGCTGGTTTAGTCCATGTGTCTGGCACAGCATCACAGAAGAATGTGTATTGCAGCACTTCCATGTCAGCAGAAAACATCAGCTCCCCCTTTGGAGAAAAATAAAAAGCATACATAAAGAATAACTATTCTTTCATTGCCAAAAAAGCCACAAAAAGCCCTGAAATAAGTCATTTGCCTTCAGACCGAGGTCTAGCTGTTTAAAAGACCTATGGATCTCTGAAAAGAAAAGGTTCATCATCTTACACTCTTCGAGGCAAACAAGAGCATGGGGTCTCCAGGAAATAGTCATCCTGCATGATTTCTGCTATGTTAACCTTCTCAGGAAGTATCTCCAGAATATCAGCCAGAACATTCTTAACCTGTCCGGGACAATACAACAGAGCCAATAGATATCCCAGCAATCAACTCTTTCTGACTCTTCTACTTTCAAGTCTGATTTCTTCAGAAGAGTACAAACATCTAATTTTCTTATATAAAAACCAGAGATGCTCCCTCCCTCACCTTTGCTGTCTTTTTGGCAACGGTATTGAGAGGAATTATTGCAAACCAATTAACACTTAGCAGCTTCTATTTAGCTTTACATTTTCAGGTAGCATTGACCCCTGAAGCCTACTAACACATTGGGATGGACTTGGGATGACTGCTGTCCTAGGATACACCCTGGGATTGTCTTGATTTTCAGTCAAGTGTGATCAGTAGTTTGTATTTCTCTAGTACCTAATAGCTTCCATCACCCCCTCCACCACCCACAGTGCTTGCTGTCTCAGGCATTAGGCAAAACAGCAGAGGCACAGGCACAGACATGCCTCACCCCCAAAAAGAGCCTCTCTCCCTGCAGGCCTGCTCTGGAACGGAGGCAGAACATAATTGAAGAACAATTCCTAACTACTAATGAGCAGGAATTGAAATCACAGCATTAATGCAGCTCAGCCTCTGTTTCAGCCCTAGCTTTGGCAGACTCAGTGATGAATGCCATATATTATAGTCCAGACTCCCTAAAGTGGATGAGAACTGAGCGTGAAAAGCACAAGCTCCCCCCAGGAGATGAAGCAATGTTTGGCTACTTGCATGCAGAGCTGTCACATTTCCTCTTCCGAAACCTCCATGATCTGATAGTGATAAGAGGAAAAAAATAGTGCTCAGAGGAAAAGGAGGGAGTAAAGAAAGGAATGGAGAAATGCAGAACGAGAGTGGCAGCCACAGGGGACTTTAATTAACTCTGGTAAGGATAAGGAGCTGAAGGCTCAGTCTTATCATATGCCAGGCTTTGGGGCATCTGGACACGGCTTCTCAGATCTACACTCAGAAAGGACTATGTAGAAGATGGCAAGATCTGAAAACAGAACTAGCTGAGATTTGTGATTACATTTTCCTTCCCTGCTCCTTTATTCATTTAATCTCTTAAGCACAGCACCAGTGATGTTCTGTGCTTAAAACCCATTCTTGTACATTTTTCTGGAATGAGTTTGGCTGAACTAATGTATCTGTGTGTCTGACGTATCTTGACTATGAACAGAACTACAATGTCCCAGTTAACTCCATGTTAAGTGACAAAGCTTATCCTTGTATTAGGGTTGGTCCCTTTAACCCTGCATCTGATAGTTTATCAGTATTAATGTTATTGTTCTGCTAAACTCCAGGTTCTGTGGGGAGGTGCTGAGGCTAAGAGATGGTCAGACAGCCTCCTTGGCCAGGTTTCACCTCTTCAGACTACCAGAAAATTAAAACTCCCTGAAAATCTCCTCTTCCTCTACTGCTTGCAGGGGAAGCCATGGAGCAGCCACAAGGCTCCTGCTCAGATCAAGTGCCCAGGAAGGGAAGCAGTGGGAGAGCCTGTGCTTGGGCTGCTCTTCCTGGCATAGAAAGCCTGCACACCACTGCTAGGCTGTGCTGTGAATGCAGCAGAAAAAGGCAGGACTGCAGACTAGGAGGGACTTCCTATGCTTGGCACAAGTGGGAAGGCATAGGGAAGCTACCCTTAGGGGTTTTATCACGCAGGAGATGGGAACGAAGGACAAAGGCCAAGACCAGACCCACCAGTCAAACCAGCCACACCCTTTTGTTAGTAAGTTTTTGTTGCTGTACTTCTTATAAAAGCATACAAATAGAAGAGGTAGATCCATACCTTGTTTCCCACCCGACATTAAATTCAAAGTGAAAAAGAAATGATCTGCATAACAGGTTAGGTGTTCCTGTGGTCAAAATCCCTTTAGTCCAAATGTCTTCCTAGTGCAGTACACCTTATCCACGCTGGTGCAGTATCACAACCATTAACACTCATCTGATGNCAGTAAGATGTATATTCCACCTGACATTAACAGCACTGACAACACACTGGACAACAGCTCTTTCTCTGCAGACTGGCCTGATCCCTCTCCCATGTACGCATGGGATGCATTTTTAAAGGAGTTTTGAAGAGATTATCCAATGTTGTTGTCAAGAATCCCATCTCAGAATTGGGGTCCAGTCCGTATAGAACAGGGCTTTCAGATGGAAGCATTTCATCTATGTATTTATGGTAACCATCAGAATCCGGATTTTCTGGGGCCAAGAAACATGGTGCCAGCTCCCCTTCCAGCTGTAGTAAAAGAATCAATAATGTTATTGATAATGCTGACACCAGTTCTTGAAACATTCTTGTGTATCTATGAAGTTTCAAAAATTTGTTTCAAGTCTGTGGATACAACACCTGCGTGTCCTGATATAATGGAACAAGGTTACCAAAGTATTCCCAGCATAGTTACTATTTGCATAATTTCCGGACACTTCCAATTTTCGTGGGATTGCCTCTTCCTTCAAGAGGACGCTTTCCATTTATTTTAAGGACTGTCACTACTGAGGCAAGTTTATTTTAAGTAAAGTCTGCGTCCCCTCAGCAGCCAAGCAAGGATTCTTATGCCATTTTGCAGATGAGTCTGAGACAGGAGAGAGTTACACAGGATACCTGTGGGAGAGGAAGGACTGGGGCCTTAACCCATCTCAACCCTGTCATGTATTAACATCAGCCACAGCATTAGTTCTATTCAGTGTGTCATTGGTTAGGGGCTTTGTGCAAACACACTGCATTCAAAATAACCTTCAAGAGGCCACAGCGAGAGACAGGTACGAGAGACAGATACAAGAGACAGGTAAATGGAGTGTGAAACTGGGATATCACATGCCAGAATATGAGCAACTTGTCGGAAACAGTGATCCCCTTTCACTTCCCACAGAAATGGTTGCCAGTCAGGACATTTCTTTATGTGTTGATGTTCCTTCCGTTCTCTTCTGCTGGGCTGTTGGCAGCCAGGAGCTGGAACGAGAAAAGAAAATCAAGCTACTCCACTGCATCTCTCTAAGTGTAGGAGTCTTGCATGGGGTTTTGTACTGCTACTTTGGCCTCAGTGAGATAGACAGTGGTGATAATTTTAACAGGAGAAAAAATTAAAGTCTCCATCAGCTCAGTATTGAGCCAAGTCCTATTAACTGCACAGTTCCTATAGAGCAGGAAGGCCCTGTCAGGATATTTAAGATAAGACTTGGGACTTTGGAGCAGATCAAGATTTATGCAGGTAGACAGGACTTCGATGAGATGCGCTCTCAGTGGGCTGACCTCCTAAATAAAAAAAAGTAATAAATAAAATAAGAATAAAAGCTGTAGCAATCACATTTATTTTCCAGACTTCCTCATCTCCTGTGCTGTAAGAACTTCACTGAATTCAAAGAATTTCTCTGAACTTACTGTCATAGAGCTGTCTGCAATTTAAACAAGGCTTGAAGTTGTTTTTGCTGAAAAATATTTCTAGCTCTAAGTGGTACTTTTCACAAAAGCTATTTCTTCCTAATGCTGGGTCCACTCCACAAAATCACAATAACATTTAACAGCTTTTGGCATTTAGAACAGTCTACAACAAGCTACTGCACAAAATAACATCAGTAAGCACTTATTTCTGAAGTCATTTTGGTTCTGCAACCAGCCATTTACCTGTGCCTGAACTTGCACCACTAACCTCACCCACAATAAGCTATATCTTAAGACTCCACTTTGAAGTGGTGCTGAGGTTTTGAAAAAAGCCCTGTTATTTACCTCTAGTGGAAGATCAATTCTGTCAGACAATCTGTACTTACCAGTCTCTCTGCTGGCACTTAAATCAGGTTTTACTGCATCCGTGGGAGTCGTGTGCACAGTGGGAGCCTGTGGGTTACTGGGGTAGGTAGCAGGAACCTGCCGCCCCTTCTGTCCTTACGACTGTTCCCGGATGAGGTCTGCCAAAGCTGGCGCACAGTGGGTTATTCTAACGGACCTCGTGGAATTAATTTGTAGCTAAAAGAACTCATCAGAAGGCAAGAAGTTAAAAAGAGAAGGTAATCTCCCCAGTGAACACAAAGCCCCACCGCTGATGAAGGTTTACATTCACTTGGCTGCCAGACACTGAATGATCTTCCGGTTTTGCTGGTAATTCTGGGCTTTAACTTTTTCCAATTACAGCAAGAAGNCTTAGCCACGCTGGTGCAGTATCACAACCATTAACACTCATCTGATGTTTTGAAGAGATTATCCAATGTTGTTGTCAAGAATCCCATCTCAGAATTGGGGTCCAGTCCGTATAGAACAGGCCTTTCAGATGGAAGCATTTCATCTATGTATTTATGGTAACCATCAGAATCCGGATTTTCTGGGGCCAAGAAACATGGTGCCAGCTCCCCTTCCAGCTGTAGTAAAAGAATCAATAATGTTATTGATAATGCTGACACCAGTTCTTGAAACATTCTTGTGTATCTATGAAGTTTCAAAAATTTGTTTCAAGTCTGTGGATACAACACCTGCGTGTCCTGATATAATGGAACAAGGTTACCAAAGTATTCCCAGCATAGTTACTATTTGCATAATTTCCGGACACTTCCAATTTTTGTGGGATTGCTTCTTCCTTCAAGAGGACGCTTTCCATTTATTTTAAGGACTGTCACTACTGAGGCAAGTTTATTTTAAGTAAAGTCTGCGTCCCCTCAGCAGCCAAGCAAGGATTCTTATGCCATTTTGCAGATGAGTCTGAGACAGGAGAGAGTTACACAGGATACCTGTGGGAGAGGAAGGACTGGGGCCTTAATCCATCTCAACCCTGTCATGTATTAACATCAGCCACAGCATTAGTTCTATTCAGTGTGTCATTGGTTAGGGGCTTTGTGCAAACACACTGCATTCAAAATAACCTTCAAGAGGCCACAGCGAGAGACAGGTACGAGAGACAGATACAAGAGACAGGTAAATGGAGTGTGAAACTGGGATATCACATGCCAGAATATGAGCAACTTGTCGGAAACAGTGATCCCCTTTCACTTCCCACAGAAATGGTTGCCAGTCAGGACATTTCTTTATGTGTTGATGTTCCTTCCGTTCTCTTCTGCTGGGCTGTTGGCAGCCAGGAGCTGGAACGAGAAAAGAAAATCAAGCTACTCCACTGCATCTCTCAAAGTGTAGGAGTCTTGCATGGGGTTTTGTACTGCTACTTTGGCCTCACTGAGATAGACAGTGGTGATAATTTTAACAGGAGAAAAAATTAAAGTCTCCATCAGCTCAGTATTGAGCCAAGTCCTATTAACTGCACAGTTCCTATAGAGCAGGAAGGCCCTGTCAGGATATTTAAGATAAGACTTGGGACTTTGGAGCAGATCAAGATTTATGCAGGTAGACAGGACTTCGATGAGATGCGCTCTCAGTGGGCTGACCTCCTAAATAAAAAAAAGTAATAAATAAAATAAGAATAAAAGCTGTAGCAATCACATTTATTTTCCAGACTTCCTCATCTCCTGTGCTGTAAGAACTTCACTGAATTCAAAGAATTTCTCTGAACTTACTGTCATAGAGCTGTCTGCAATTTAAACGAGGCTTGAAGTTGTTTCTGCTGAAAAATATTTCTAGCTCTAAGTGGTACTTTTCACAAAAGCTATTTCTTCCTAATGCTGGGTCCACTCCACAAAATCACAATAACATTTAACAGCTTTTGGCATTTAGAACAGTCTACAACAAGCTACTGCTCAAAATAACACCAGTAAGCACTTATTTCTGCAGTCATTTTGGTTCTGCAACCAGCCATTTACCTGTGCCTGAACTTGCACCACTAACCTCACCCACAATAAGCTATATCTTAAGACTCCACTTTGAAGTGGTGTTGAGGTTTTGAAAAAAGCCCTGTTATTTACCTCTAGTGGAAGATCAATTCTGTCAGACAATCTGTACTTACCAGTCTCTCTGCTGGCACTTAAATCAGGTTTTACTGCATCCGTGGGAGTCGTGTGCACAGTGGGAGGCTGTGGGTTACTGGGGTAGGTAGCAGGAACCTGCCGCCCCTTCTGTCCTTACGACTGTTCCCGGATGAGGTCTGTCAAAGCTGGTGCATAGTGGGTTATTCTAACGGACCTCGTGGAATTAATTTGTAGCTAAAAGAACTCATCAGAAGGCAAGAAGTTAAAAAGAGAAGGTAATCTCCCCAGTGAACACAAAGCCCCACCGCTGATGAAGGTTTACATTCACTTGGCTGCCAGACACTGAATGATCTTCTGGTTTTGCTGGTAATTCTGGGCTTTAACTTTTTCCAATTACAGCAAGAAGCTCAGAAAGATACTGCACTGTTTAAAATACCAGTGGATCCACGCTCGGGGTTGGGTCCCTAAACTTTCCAAAGGCCATACAAATAGCAGTGATTCTGTTCAGGTTTCACCACCTATACTTATTTTGCAATTATTTGAATGAAAGTTCAGGCTTGTGAAGGTTAATGGACTACCTAAAGTAGTAAAGCAGTAATTCTTTACTTATCCATAGGCTAGAGGCAGAGCTGGAGCCGGCAGGATGAGCTTCCCACCATGCCCCCATGACCTCAGCTGTCGTGTGGAGAAATCAGCCTCTTTCGAGGTCAGGAGTACAGTGGTGTTTAGCCTTTCCATCTCCATGGCAACTTACTCTTGGGCATCTTCTTCTGAGCAGTTACTTCCAATTGCCTTCATCTGAGTGTGGCTCTTTGACATATGAAAACTCGCTTGTTCGGGACCAAGGAGACACCAGCCCGCTCCTCTCGCTCACAGCCAAAAGGCAGGCTGCAGCCCACTGCCAGGGGTGAAAGGGGCACTTTCCCCAGCTTAGCCCGGCTCCACAAATGGTCTGCTCATGCCTAACATAATGATTTTTCTTTTTTTTCCTCTCATAAATCAGCTTTTTACCTTTGGATAACGAAAAATAACAGTTCTGGAAAGGGCGCTTGAAAAATCTCTTGGCTGTGTTTAGCAAATTGTGTACAATCAGTTCTCTAAAGTGACTTCTTCAGCAGCTAAGGAGAAGCAGACAGGGTTTTAAAATATTTTTATATCTATATATAAAATACATATATATAATACATACGTTATATATGTATATGTATGTGTGTCCATATATACACACACCCCTGTATAAATATCCACATTTGATATAACTGTATGTATATGAAAATAGATTAAAGTAATTTCCGAGCAAAACTTCTTAGAACTAAAGTTATAGCAATATTTTCTTTCTGTAGCCTCAAAAATTCTAGCATTTGCTGCTGGTTAGAAGCAGCTTTGGCAATCTGGCACTTTGGAGTCATGGATGCTCCATATACACTGCTGTCCAGACAAAAACTTAATAGTGGAATTTGAATAACTCAGTATATGTCAGCTGGTGATAACCTGACAAAGCTACAGACACATGTGTGATAGGATAGCGGAAAATTAAAAACAGTCTTGCAAACGATTTTCCCTATTTTAGAAAGAGGGAGATGCAAGGAAATGTACAACATTTCTATTCTATTATTTTTTCTAGGAAGACAATGTGCAAAGAGTAAGTTCTGAGGACAGTGCCATTCTGGACTGTTGAAACTGGTGAGTCTATCGGTTACATCGGTTAAAGTGCAGTTCCATAAGAGACACTTTCCCATGCCAACCCAAACCTTTCTAAATGGTTTGAAATAGTTTTCCTAGGAAAATGGAAACCTAAGTGTGTCATTGAGCTCACTATACAAGCAGCATTATGAAGTACTGAATTCAAATTACCAATTAATGGTACTTGCAAAAGTAAATGAGCAGTACACCAACTCACAAACCCTTTCAGCCAAAATCTGCTCATGATAAATCATTGTCCAATTTATTCCCTGACAGCCAGACAAGACCTTGCTACAGGTGGGGCTGCCTGGATAAGAAAGCATGTGGTCTTCTCTTTCCCTTAGGTTGAACATACTCCGTACGTGTTCAGGAGCTTTAGGCACGTATGGAAGTTCTCACCAGGAGTGGGCTGAGGAATTGTTGCAGACAGGTCCAGCAGAGCCTGCGGTGCCAGGCACCTGTGATGTGGCCACTTTACATGATCTCACCAAGGAGGTAATGCAAGTCTTCCCGTGGAACCTACCTGGGACATGGAATGCATCACTGAATAAAACAAGTCAGCTGCTTAAAGGACAAACCTAAGCTGTTCAGAATAAATGCTCTTAAGAGACACAAAAGAAATCCTACTACTTCCTTTCAGAAAGCTGCATGGTTATACCTTTGCATTGCTGGGTTTGTTTTGTTCAGCAAATAACATTAAAACCAGATTTCTTTCATTTCAATCAAGTGAGAGGTACATGAGCAAAAATAGCAAATTTGTGACTAAAATTCAGTAAAGGTGTAAAATGTATTATCTGAGCTTTGTGTTTTCTACCTTAGCCCTTATACAAAAAACTTTAAAGAAAACCGTGTTTTCAGAGCACCACATGATATGAGAGAACATAACTTCATGAACAAATGCATGTATTTTCCCATACAGATCTTTAAAAACATAATTCTCATGAGTGACAGGAAGGTAACCTACTGTGCTTTTCTCGGAGGAGAAATAAAAAACTTGTATCTGATTGCAGTCTTTTATATCTCCTCACTAGGGAACATTTAGTTACTGAAATTCTACATTATTTGAATTTGGGAAGTATTCAAGAACTTCGATAAAAATTGTATGAAAATGAATTAGTATTAATCCCATTACTGCAACATCATATAAGCATTAAGTTTATTGTAGAATTTTAGTCATAATGCCAGTGATAAAGCATGTGGTTAAGGGTGGTAAAATATTTTATTCAAGGAACCACTGTCTTTCTCTTTTATTTGGCTTCACAGCATTGAAGCTTCTTTTTGCTCTCCTTTGGTTTGCAAAATATGCCAGTTTGTGATGAAACTTTTGCAGACAGAAACCTTTACGCCCTTGGGGGCAGTATTTGCCTCCCAACAGTTCAAGTAAAAACTTAATTATAGGCTTTAAATATTGCATGATGTGACAGAACAGAACAAGTAAAATAGCTGCAGCTATTCCAGCCTGCTTGCTACATAAACTTGTATGCAGCAATTTGATTATGTGAAATGCTAATCCATCTTTATTTTAAATTGGTTCAAAGAAAATGAAAAAAAAATTTAAAAAGATGCTGGAATATAATATGCAGTGCTGCAGGCCTGTGATGAGAAGCCTGAACAGAGAATCCCTGTGAAAAATGCCAATAACTTGGATTTAGAACAAAATGTTCTTGCAGTTAGAATAAACCTTCCTTTCTCTTTGTTGGCAGCAAAATCTCATTTAATGTTTTTCTAATTTCATATATATTTATCTCAAGAAATTGCTTTTTCCTCTGTCTTTTGGAAGATTATATCAATATTCTAATAGAGTACAAGCTCATTCATCTGCACACTTCTGGGACATTGATTATACTGGGATAATCAAAGCTGGTGTTATAAAAGGGACATTTTTGCGAGTATGAGAAAACTGTGGAGTTTGCATTAGAAATATTTTGGGCTGTCAGGTTCACGTAATTGCCATTGTAGTCTATAGAAGACTGGTCTGTTGTACCCAAAAAACCCACAAGACTGTTGCTGGGTGGGTGGATAATGGAGAGGAGAGAATCTACATCCTCCCTTTACAACATCCAATGACAAGACCATGAACACTTCCATGGGGATCAGAAGGTGGAGGACAAGAGTGGGACAATGAGGCAGGGTCAGGCATCCCGTATTTCACATGAAGAGACCTTAAATATAGGAGGTTGGTGTGCTGGAGTTTGTCTTAGCAGCAGGAAAAACTGAGATACAAGATTAAATATTTGTGAGAAAACACTATAAACTGGTGGAAGTTCTAGCGGAGTTATGGCCGTTCCCACTATCTCATGGGCTCACTCAAGTTGCCCAGTTTATGCTTTCCGCTTTCTGGTCAATGCCTACAGGAAGTTGTTCCCAAAGGACAATGAATTAGAAGACTACATATACATGATTTTATATGTCTATATATATAGGTACACGCACAAGGTCACAGACATGCATATATACATACAAAGTCACATTTTAAAAACCCCTATTCTCTTATTTCTCTCTCCAATATCTGTGTTTAAAAATCCCTATGAAGCCACAGGATAATGAAACACTAAGCAGTACAATGAGAAAGGCCAATAAACAATATTACCAAGGGGAGAGAAGAAATAATTCTTGCTCTTACAGACCTTTCTAGTATTCCCTGCCATCACAATCCTCCCTCTCATTAATTAGCAAAATGAATTATCCAGCTTATGAATTGTGGTTTGAAAAGAACAGCTTAAAGCAGCAAGATTTATTAGGAAAGAAAACTAAGGGTTGGAATAAGCTGATTTTATAGACTTGTTTTCTAAATGGGAAACATTATTAAATCATCATAATAAAATTAAGCAATTATTTCCCTATGACACCAAGTACCACAAAAAGGAAAAACAGCTTGATGTCCTACTAACTAAATAAAGGTTAGTAGGGGTATGAAGACAAAAAGAAAATTAATTTCTAAGAGTAAATATGAGCTGGGAGATATCGAAAAAACTATATCATCAAGGGGTGACACTTCTGTCTCTTTTTTTTCTTTATAAATATCTCTGATATTTATTTAAATTACTGAAATGGGAGGATCTATTCAGTAATATTCTATATCATTCAGTAACAAATAATTAGTGCCTTTTATTTAGGCTTTTCACATTTTCACATACAGAACTTAGGCAAATGACCTCAACTCAGTATTTAAATTATACAAATATGAAATATGCTGTAGCTCAGACAGAAAATCACTCACGTATCCTTAACTTTGACTCAAGGGGAACATTACTGAGAAAGTCACAACAAGGTGGCATCCTTAATACATAATAATGACACATTCAGGAAATGCACCATTATTTATACATGTGACGTGCTGTAAATTGCTTCCATCATCAGAACTAATTGTAGTGATTATTAATGCAGTGTTATGAACTGTCAGAATTGCTGTTTGTAATTACATTTGTGCAAATGCTTCATTACCTGCCTAATGAATTTGGCATATATGCACATGTAAACCCCTGTTTTTGTTAACATAATGAAGGGCATTTTTTTCACCCTTAGCTACTGATGTGGAACTGGTTTGACCTATATTACAAAGTTCAAGCATCCACTGCCAGAAAAAAAAGCCATAACCCCCACCTCTTTTGATGTGGTTTATTTTCCTACTCAGCAACAGCATCATATAATGCCAGAGACTTAAATAACAGCTTCAGGGAAAGAACTGTGTCCCCCTTACTCAGTATAAACAGGTGATTGAGTGGAGATGACCTTAGCGTGTGGTCACCTGACCACTTCTTACCTTCTTGTGGGCCTCCAAAGGAGGTGCCGAGGACAGTCAGACAGACAGGACAGAGATCTCTGGTGCTGAATGGTTCCAGCCCCGAGGGCCAAACTTCAGTCTCCCAGCAAGTGTGAAAATTGCACAGAGGAAAAAGGATGCTTTTAAATTCCCCTTCTCTGGTACGCAGTTCAAGGGTATCCTGCCAAACAAAAAAGGAGCAGCTTATGCACCAGCCACCAGCAGTGCTACCGAGAGCTGTGCCGGCCTCAGCTGCCAAAAGGGAGCACTCACAGGCCTGAGCTGGAGGGAGAGTGAGAAACAGGTTTCTAAAGGATCAGAGGCTACTGGGCAGTATTTTTTGCAGTAATTACCGGATGCAAAATTGTTGATAGTGACATTTTTATTCCCAAATGTCCCTTAGGAAAGGAGAACTGTTGTGCTACTGAAACCAACAAAAATTGAAACTTTACCTAAAACTCCATAAATATTACTTAGATGACCATTATAGTTTCTTAGCTAAATCATCCATAGACTTTACCTCAAGTAGAAAATTTACCTATTTAACATTTATTAAAAAACCTTCAAACTAGTTGAAATTTTCCACCATTTTCCAAAGAGTCATGTTTGAAATTGAAATTTAATATTTTTCTTTTTGCCTCCATTAGTGTTGGTAGAGAATCTCAGCAAGATACGATTCAGCACAGGGCTTCAGCTGATTTTTAAATTATTTGGCATTTGCATGTAAAACCTGCAGAAATTAATCCTTATTTCTCTGACATTTTTCTATACTTTATCCTCTAGTTTAAGAAGTAATGAACATAACAAAACTACTTTTGATACCCTTGAAAACAATGATGTGTGGGAGGAACATCAGAGGGATAATCTTCTGTCTTTCAAAAGGAAAGAGATCATCCTGAACTGAATAACATGTAGCAGAATCTGTCCAAGGTGAAGGATTTTATGTCTGACCAAAAAACTTCCTTAAATCAGAATGTTGAGTTTAACCATGAAAAATACAACACAAGTTTCTACCCTGAATAGAACCACAAACCCATGAAATATATTCCGTCTAGATTAGGCATAGTTTGATTTTCATTTTGTAATTAGAAAAAAATTTTAGTATCTCAACCAGAAATATAAAGTTGGTGTCTGCACAGGAATTTTTGGTAAGCCACAAACACCCATGGCTCAGAAGAGTGGGTGAGAAAAGAGAGCTCTCTAAAGCACGAAGCTTAGAAGTTGGTTAATTCAAATATATACATATATATTCTTTCACTAAACACAGACTGAAGCAGAACAACAATGTCTATGAACCACCTTTATTAAAAACTTTGCCTAACCTTTTCAGCTTTCCATTAAAAGTATTATTATAATAAGCTATAAAAAAATTGATAAAAAATGCTGTATTGTCAGCTGCTCAGCTGACTTAAATTAAAAGAATTATTTATTTATTATATTTATATATTTTATGTGTAAAACCACAGCTATTCTTCCTTTCTCCCAAATATCTTTCCAAATCAGCCCATACCATCAAAATCAATCCAGTTGTAGCTCTGATACAGCTTTTTTTATTTTCTTTNAGAAGAGTGGGTGAGAAAAGAGAGCTCTCTAAAGCACGAAGCTTAGAAGTTGGTTAATTCAAATATATACATATATNTGGTTAGTATTCCTTTTTACAGGAACTCTTACCCTTTTCACATCCCAGCTCTGCCATCATGTGTGCTGTGCTCAATAACTACTTGTGAATCCCTTGCTGGAAGGCGAGAGTGTGCAGTTCAGGGCTGCCTTCACCACGGTCGGCTTTGCTGATATGAACAAGCGACTGCTCCAGCACTTCCACTGCTGCAGGGAAGCTGACTCACACCGGGCTTGAGGATCTTTCTACAAGTTCCAGGGGTAGCAGACAGGGATAATCAGGGATCTGGAGGGAAGAAAGCAATGCACAACCTGTGATGCACCTGTTCTCCACATCCTCATGTCTTCTTTCTCCTCCTTCTTCTTTCCACCCACCCAGCCGAACCTTACACACGGAAAGAGCAAAAGACAAAACAACAAAGGGCACATAAGCCTTACTCTTTAATTCCTTTCTTTATGCCTGACTGCAGGAATCCATACACAGGGTACTGCCATTGCCTGAACACCCGGATATGTAAATCCACTCTGTGGCAGAATGGGCATGACCATGCATTTGGTCAACCCAAATCTAGAGCAGAGCAAAATATGCAAGTATCATTAAATGAAAGAGCTCTGACTTCAGAGCATGTACAGGTTTTTTTCATAAGTACACCACTGGCTAAAACTGGTGCAATAAATGATCTTTCTGTCTTTGTAGGCATGCCTGTGCCTGTCTATTTTGAATAGTACAAATGTTTGTGTTATTGTCACAACTTTTCTCCCGCCCAGCAATGATAGGAAACACAGAGGTAGGGCAAGGCACAGATGGCTGGCACCCTGCAGCTCTCAGGTTAGTTTGGAATCACAACGGTCCCAAAGTCCTGGTCTCCCACAGAATGGTCATCAATGTTACCACTTCTCCTCACAGGGGAAGGAGTAATTAAAACAAACNACTAAACACAGACTGAAGCAGAACAACAATGTCTATGAACCACCTTTATTAAAAACTTTGCCTTACCTTTTCAGCTTTCCATTAAAAGTATTATTATAATAAGCTATAAAAAAATTGATAAAAAATGCTGTATTGTCAGCTGCTCAGCTGACTTAAATTAAAAGAATTATTTATTTATTATATTTATATATTTTATGTGTAAAACCACAGCTATTCTTCCTTTCTCCCAAATATCTTTCCAAATCAGCCCATACCATCAAAATCAATCCAGTTGTAGCTCTGATACAGCTTTTTTTATTTTCTTTTTTTTTTTTCCCCTGGCTTTGGTTAGTATTCCTTTTTACAGGAACTCTTACCCTTTTCACATCCCAGCTCTGCCATCATGTGTGCTGTGCTCAATAACTACTTGTGAATCCCTTGCTGGAAGGCGAGAGTGTGCAGTTCAGGGCTGCCTTCACCACGGTCGGCTTTGCAGATATGAACAAGCGACTGCTCCAGCACTTCCACTGCTGCAGGGAAGCTGACTCACACCGGGCTTGAGGATCTTTCTACAAGTTCCAGGGGTAGCAGACAGGGATAATCAGGGATCTGGAGGGAAGAAAGCAATGCACAACCTGTGATGCACCTGTTCTCCACATCCTCATGTCTTCTTTCTCCTCCTTCTTCTTTCCACCCACCCAGCCGAACCTTACACACGGAAAGAGCAAAAGACAAAACAACAAAGGGCACATAAGCCTTACTCTTTAATTCCTTTCTTTATGCCTGACTGCAGGAATCCATACACAGGGTACTGCCATTGCCTGAACACCCGGATATGTAAATCCACTCTGTGGCAGAATGGGCATGACCATGCATTTGGTCAACCCAAATCTAGAGCAGAGCAAAATATGCAAGTATCATTAAATGAAAGAGCTCTGACTTCAGAGCATGTACAGGGTTTTTTCATAAGTACACCACTGGCTAAAACTGGTGCAATAAATGATCTTTCTGTCTTTGTAGGCATGCCTGTGCCTGTCTATTTTGAATAGTACAAATGTTTGTGTTATTGTCACAACTTTTCTCCCGCCCAGCAATGATAGGAAACACAGAGGTAGGGCAAGGCACAGATGGCTGGCACCCTGCAGCTCTCAGGTTAGTTTGGAATCACAACGGTCCCAAAGTCCTGGTCTCCCACAGAATGGTCATCAATGTTACCACTTCTCCTCACAGGGGAAGGAGTAATTAAAACAAACAAAAGGGAAAAAAAATATAGCTTGCTTTTACCTGGCCAAAACCATGGAGAGTAGCATGGAAATTAGCCAGCATCCCTGTAGGAGGTTCATCAGTAATTTTAATTGAATTTTCTAATATTCTTTGGGGAATGATGTGCTCTTCTGGGTTTGGAGCTGGCTTAGCACTGATAAAGACACAGAAATCAGGATGACACACTGTATGGCTCAAGGAGTTTGTCCAAGGTTCTGAACCACTTGGCTACTTAGATGAATATTCCGTTGAAAAACCGCCAATATGGTTATTGTACAAAACCAAATAAATTTGTTATCCATAAGACATTGTCATTGTGACTTTTTAATGGGAAACAGTTAAGTCATAATCATTTCTTGGTATGTATTGAGATTTCGCTGTTAGATTCTAAGATTTAAGGCCTTGATTCTGAAGCTAATGAAAATATTATAGAATCAAGGTTAAGTGATCTGTGGTTGTGGGTATTACCACATACAAAGACAAGCATAGCTCAGAAGACATCTGGACTCTGTTTAAGCTCCCTGTAGAATGGGGACCTAGGACAAAACGTGCCCAAAACATACCAGGAGCAAGACGGAAGTGCTAGACAGAGAAATGGTCCCAGCTATCCCGCTGCTTAGGAAATATGTCTCAGACTACTTCAGAGTGTAACTGTCTTTAAAGTTCTAGATATACAAAGACAGTGGAAGGACACTGATAGATCAGAGAAGAGAGTTATTATGGAAAAGTATCTGCCTCCAAAGCACCCACTGGTGAAAAACAGGAATATCGAGAAGTTTAAAATGTGGGTGGGCTAGAGCGGTTTTAACCGCACCATTAGCCCACACTCCACCTTTCTTTGTTGCAGAACTAACATTGCAGCTCATCCATGGGTTTTCATTGGCCCTTCACTGACATGCCAGAATCTGCTGATTGCACTGGCAATCTCCACGCAGCGCAGGAGGAATTACAGCCAAAGAATACAACACGTCACGCCCTGGCTGCTGCATCACTTTATTATGAGGTCTGCTGGGGGGATATTCCCAAACTGTCCCTTGCCATGTGGAAAAAGGAATAGGGAAATGAAAAGAGAGGGAGACTTTTATATCACGTTACGTGATTGCAGCCTGGTGGTACCTGAATTTTCGTATAGGCTGCATCCATCCAATGAAAAGTGGAAGTGATTCAAGCCTAAAAATAATAACAGCAAAAAATTTCAATATATCAGATGTCTGAATTTGAGATATTAATTACAAGTGACAGAAGCGTTAAAACTGATACCAAAAAAATTAAGTCAGTCTTTCTTCTGCCAGTTTACCAACCACTGTGCCAACTGTTTTTGCTAGATCTGAAGCCAAAGTAATTTTTAAAGTATTTCCTAGGTCAGTCAGAATAGAAGGTGTAGCTTGCTTTTGTTTTTTTTTTTTTTTTAATATCTAATTATATATCCCCCTAGCCTCCAATAAAATCCATAGTAAAATACTTCATCTTTTTGCTCCAAAATTTTTTTTAAACATAAGATTACAGGGTTTTTGGGCCCAAATCCAGAAGACTAAAGTGTGAGAAAGCATTGAGTGCATCCAAATCCCAATAATTCTAGCTAACTTAGCTCCATTTGGGATTTGGTCCAACATCTTCATGAAGTTTCCTTCCAGACTTCCCACAAGCCTTCACTATCAAAAACTTTCACACCAAACTTGTTGCCTCTCTCCTCCCCCAGAAGCCAGGCATAAAGGGCTGGAAAATGGAGCAGGTCTGTAACACCCGAAGCTTCTCAGATGTTTCCCTTCCATCCCTGTGGTTTCAGACACACAACACTGCCTCTGCCATCTCACATTTTTTCATTTTGCCCCCAGAGCAGCTGAGAACCCTGAAATTCCCCTGAAAGCCAACTTGACTCTTCCCTTCACAATATTTCTGTGCAGGGTTGTTTTCAGACTGGCATGATAGCTCACTTACATGAAATATGGTGAAAGATTCTTCCAGTTTCGTTGCTGACAAAGGGGGCAGTTTGTGCATGCTCCCACAGTGCCTAGCACACCAGAGGCCCTCACTAATCCCATAGTGGTTTTGTTTTATCCATCAGAAAACACTGACTCTAATCCATCTCTTCATTTGTTGCAGGCAGCCAGGTTGGCAGACAAATCAGGCTGCTGAGGTTAAAACCAGGAGAAGAGGGAATCACCCCGTTCCCATAACCACCTTAATATCAAGGCCTGGAACATGCATTTGCTGTTTGGCTTTGGGGCTGACAGGTTGTCACATATACACATTGGCTATTTAACCTAAAACACTGGGGAGGGAGCATCTTTTTTCAGTGTCATTTATGGTTGCAGGGCTCCTGTTTGCTCTGTTACTGTGCTGGGAAACCACGGCTTGCCAGGGCATCCCACAGATCTTTTTGTCCACTGCAGAGTGGGTTCTTGGTCCGTACAAAGCTGGCCAAAGCCGTGGCTGCTATCTCAGAAAAGCAGCAGTCGAGGACTAATTATACAGCCTCCCCAGGCACAGTCAGACCCGTTTCATTAAAGTCTCCATTATGGCCTCCTGAATGGAATAGGAGCTCTTAATTAGGCGGGGGAAGAGTGTGCCTGAGGGCAGTCCTTCCCACCCACCAGAGGCTTTCTGTTTTATCTCTCCCGTTCCTCCTGGGAGAGCGCACTGTTCAGCAAAACATGACATACACCCTATTAATATGATGTTCGTCCTGTTACAACCAAAAGCAAAAGGAGCAAGATTATTAGCTGTTTAGAACTTTTGCTGTAATCTACCACGTATTTTGTGTTCTGGGAACATCCCTCCAGCCGAGGAGGTATTCCCCGTCAGAGAGGCAGTTTGACACTCACTTGGAAAAGAACCCAATGGCCATGTGGGGCAGCTTTCTTCAGTGCTTCCTTTGCAACCCTCTCCTGCCTTTGTCCTAGAGAGATGTTATGAAATCTTCCAGAATCTGTAGTGAACCCAAGATTTTTGCCTGCAATAGAAATAATTGGGGAAGGGTGAGTGGCAGAGGGGGAGGAGATAGGAAAATTAGCAGAGCAGGAAGGAAAAAGAATGATAATGTCCCCATTAATTTCACTATCACTTGTGCAATGCATATTACTTCCTCTGAAGCACTTCACTAAACCCTTACAATTTCAACAAGCAAAATTGCAAGCTCTCAACAGTGGCCTTATTGCTGGTATTAGAAAAAGCCTGCAGAAATCTGTTCCCTTGGTTTTAAGATAATGAACCTTTTGACATTTTGATAGATGCTCGGCATTGTTACTGAGCTTTAGAAACTCTTACGGGGGGTACAGAGCAATTCCCTCATGAAAAAGGGAGCAACATGTGGTAGATATCCCATCAGTTTTTTAACTGATTGGTTCAGTGGGTAAATGCACAAGCCTCTCACCTTGTGAGGCCTGAGCTTAAATTGAGCACAGTGAGGTCACAGCTGTATTAACCTGGTATTCTCACTATTGTCTGTGGGGAATAGTAATCCTAAGTATAAAGCCACAGAGCCCTATACAATTGAATATAGTTTGTATAATGACCATTATTTAGTCACAGGGGGCACAAGATTACATGAGCATGGAGAAAATTGCCCTCTGGCCCTCATCTAGTCAAAAGGTAGAAAACAGTACAAAGGAAACCTGCATTATGCCAAGCAGAGGAATGCTCTAAAAATTTCTTCATACTGTAGTGCTTATGGCCTTACACTTTTCATCTATCCCATTGCCATGAATATGGTGGGGGTGGAAGAAACTTCAGAACTTGCATCTTCTGCTGAAAATAAACTGTGCCCCATTTTGCCACAGTAATGCATATTCCATCTCAGGGACAGATGAATCCAGAAGGCTTTGTTCTATTCAGTAAAAAAAATACATCTACACATACATGTGTAGAAGCACATATGCACAAGCACATAACCATTCGCTTTATCTACATTTCTAGTCCCACACGCCCCATTTCACTTTCTAGCTCAATTTTTCTTTCTTTCATGGGAGGACAGTTAAGTGATCCTTGAACCAGAAGCAAATAAGAGGCTTACCTATTGTCTCATGATCTTCAAGTGGGTGTAATCACGAAGACAGGATGAAAAACAGAGGAGTGGCTGCACTGCTCTCTTCTTAGCATTTTGCTAAATCCATCCTTGTGCTTTTCCCATACCTTGAGCCAAGATTTTCCTCCACAAAGTTCCTGTATATGACAAAACAGCCACTAAACACCAAAGATGCCAAAGATGTGCCTTGATAAGCACTTCAGGACTGCACCATCCTCAGACTTGAGCATTTGACACCGATGGTCATTTCATCAGAGAAATTATCAGGGAGTGAACTGACGGCAAGAAGGGAAGCAAGTGGTGAAGCAAGAGAGAAATAAATATTTTCTCATTTCCCTGTGGGATGGTGGCCATGTGACAGAAAATAGCAACTTCTGAATGAAAAGGACCTCATTATTGCAGGCAATACTGTCACATAAAGCTGGGGCAGTTGGGCAAAATAAATAGCCAGGACAAAATTTGCATTCTCAGAAGTCATGTAGAAATGGTGGTGGTGGTGTGTTGTGGAGCAGCAGGTCTGTAAGACCATCACTTGGGATCAAAAGACAAAAACAGTACAACTGAAAAACAGCTGTGTCAGTATTCACAGCTGAATAAACGCAGAATCTTTCCTGGTATCATAGAATTTTCAAAAGGGAGACCTGAAAAATTGTCATCCTATGGGGTTACCTACCAGCTCATTAATACCATAATGAGAACGAACACTGAAAAATTCATTTTTAGCTATTAACAGGATAGCTTAGTGTATGCCTGTTTATCAATGACTGTTCTCCTCAGGTACCTATAGTCAATCTAAAAGAAATCAAAATCACATCTCTCCAAATACACTGTGACTCACATCTTACTGCACTACCTCTTCATAAACTTTTCACCAGGACAACAGGCTGTGAAGGACCACGGTAATTGATCTCAAATTCTGGTTTACCACCCAGTTTTAGAAGTTATTTGTTTGCTTCTTAAGATCCCAATTTGTCAGACACATGCAAGTCACCCCCCTCACACACACTTGCCCCGGAAAATGAACCCTCAGATTTTGTACCTCAGAGCATGAAACATTCTGTCCTGATAGACAGTATGAATAGTTTCTGAAAAGAGCTTTTTTTTTGTCTATTCCCAGGGAAATTCTCCTTTTCTGGATATTTTGAGTCCACCCCCTTCTTCCATTTCTTGGTGGATCTTTAAATATCTTTACCTACCCCTCTGAACACATCCATCACTGCCATAGCCTGGAAGCAAGCCAAATACAGGTGTTGTACCTTTTGCATGATGACTGAAACAGGATGACACTGATCATTTTTGAAGTATGTAAAAAACCCTGGTGCAACCAAGGGACTCAGGATTTGCTTTAAAATACTAAATTACTTATCTATACACACAAGCACACATACATAAAAATAGTAGTACTGGTAAGAGTTTACTTTGGTTGGTATTGCCATTGTCTGCTTGCTGTTAAACATTTGGATATGACAAACTGGAAACCCTGTGTGGGACATTTACTACAGTAAGGAGTGGCACGGAGTTAAAATACTATTTTTAGGGGAATAGACAAATAATGGTAAAATAGAATTTCCTCACAAGATACAGTATGTGATGTCTCAGGAAAAAGGCACTCAAACAGTAAAAAAACCTCCACTTTGAAAACATCACTAGTTCTACTAAAAAATTATGGTGGAATGTATGACTTTATCTGAAATTGTCTAGTTGAGACATGTGTCCAGAAATAATAACAAAGATTTAGAACTGAAAAGCAATTTTCCCAAACTACTCTAATAGCAGGTATTCCATGGCTGAGTAGTTAAAAAGTCAACAGGACTATTTTGCGTTCAACTCTGAACTGAAAAAGGAAGTCCAATTCAAGGAGTTCTATCTCAATACTACTTAGGGGAACCTTGACAGCATACAAAATTGAAAAAGGTCATCAGACTTGCTTCAGAGACACCTCTCCCTCCCAGTACACCTGAGCCCTGACTTTTTCCAGGGCATACAGTTACTAAAATTAAAAGGAAAAGCAACAGCCTGAATGTTATTTGGATATGTATTATTTACTTCTTACTTTATCTACCAGATCAGTTTCAACCCTAATTATCCAACTGCAAGCATCTAAGTCATGCTCTTTATCCTTACCTACTTCATGAAGTCATTGCAGCATTTTAAATGAAAATAATTACGTACTAGCATGTTTGAGATTTCTGCAATTGTTATTGATACTGAAGCAGCAGTCACCCTGTGTGAGAAATGCACAACCACAGGGTTTGGGCACAAGCATCACCTTACAGAGAAGAAACAGTAAATCCAGTAAATGTCAGCATGACCAATATCAAAATTTTTCCTCACCTGAAAAGCCATTTGGGCCAGGAAATGAGCTTATCATTTTCAAAAAGTCCTTGGTTGTGAAAAGTTGAATATGTGACAGCTTCTCTCAGGTTAGAGTTAAAACACTGAATATTCCCTGATTTTTCAATCTGTTTAATTGTTTTGTGGAAGATGCATTGAGAGTCTGAAAGTTAGTATAATTATTTCCATTTATTTGAATGTTGCTTTTTTTTTTCTTTTTTACTCATAAGAGAATCAGTTTCTTACTGTAGACTCCTATAAAGAGTTGACCTAAGCAGTGTGAAATGCGAGAGGCTGACAAGAGGCTAAAAAGGAAACTTTCAGCAAACCAGGGGTGAGGGCTGCAAACAGCAATACTCTTCTGCTTCCTTATTTAACTCAGCGTGGAGACTCTCTCACTTAAGCAAGCTGGTAATTTTGCAGTGGGTGATCTCCCTTGCTCACACCATTAGATCATTTGGTAGATTTACGATGGGGAATTATTTACACAGAATTCCTCCAAAATCTTCCTTCGTGGCCCTGTGGGATGGCTTAACACAAGGAAGGTAAACTTTTGCAAGCACAGTCAGAAAACACTGTCAGAAGGGAGGCAGCCAGCAAGGAGCCCCGTGGGGATGTGCCGTGTTACGGAGCAGCAGGAGATCACATCGTGTTCTCTTTCCTCAGACACGCAGCCCTGCCAATGTGAGCATCTGGTACAAGTAATAACTAATGCATCAGGCATCATTGCTGGAGGCAGAATTCTGTTCCTTGCACTTTGAAACCAAGTCAGCAAGAGACATTTTTACCTTCAGTGAAAACTGGTAGATGGGGCTGACACTGCCCAGGCTGATACTCCTAGAGTAAGGAAGGGATGCTCTTCTGCTGTCAGTCTGTAATGCTCTCTTGTCGTGTTATCCTGAACTTCATTTTCTTTGGCTTCAGCTATCTGAATGATGACAGTTGTCTCGTTTATTTTTTAATGTGCCGTGATTATCCCACACAATTGCCAAAATATTCCTATCCATATAGAAAAGAATATGGATATACTCCATAAAACTGACTTTACTTTGGACAGTAGCAAATATTTAAAGAAGTAAGCTTCTTATCTTAGACAAACATTAGGAAATAACTGTCCTCTGCAGCAATATGCCTGTTTACCTGTGAAAATATGGCATACTTTTGTTCAAATTTTATGCTGATATTTATTAATTTTTATGAGTACTTATTCAAGTGCCTAAATAAAATCAAATGTGTGACAATTACATATTATAGATATGAAAATCTATAATATGAGTAGGACAGCCCTTTCTGGACAGACAGCAGTTTGACTGTTCTTATTCCAGCTCATAGAAACATTACACTTAAAATAATTAATAATAGACATTTTACAGGTGACTTTAAGTTGTTAGAAACTGGTCAGTTGTTATTGCCTTGGGTTGTATTTCTGCTGCAGCTGATTTTGCTGGTTTGATTTTCTTTACAAGTTCACTGTAGTCTAGGAGACTGCCCTGGGCAGCTGACAGGCTGAGCAGCCTGTCATCCTCCAGCTGCCTGAGCTCAGTCATGAAACTGTTCTGCTGCTTGATGATGACTGACTAGCAGAGGGAACGAAAACACTGTGTTTAAACAACCACAGCAAGAGATAATGTTTTATAGCATTTTTGAGCTATATTTTCTGTTTAATTACATCAGCTGATTTAATTTCTGAAAGGGCAGTTTACTTTCTGTCCCAGCATACTAGATCTAAGGTTCTGGACTCCCAAAGCAAGAAAGTTTAAGTCGTCATGGACTAGAGCTTTATCTCAATCCTAGTGTCCTTCCTCCTGAGACTACACAAAACGACTCTGATCTTGCCAGGAATGGCAAGTGGTAATCTATGTGGCAGCTGAGAAAACCAGAGAATAGCACAAAGCTGGAGAACCTCACTGCACCAGAGTGGGAAAACATTGTCAGACTGCTCTGCTGGACTGACCTGACAGTGCAAGAGCTTGACTAGTCTTATGGGGAGCTCTCAATCACACTCTGACTCACACCAAAAACCCCGGGTGATACAGGCCTTGTCAGCGTGCAGTCCCAGGTGGAACCATGTGCAGATGCAGAGGTAGATGGACAGCTGTTTTCAGATTGCATTCCCAAGTACATGGCTTTCATTCTTCAAGGGGTAATTAAACTCCCTGACCCAGTTTGCCCTTGCAGGAAGCAGCAGTACCTCAAACAGGTGGGGAAAACCTTTGTGGACGAAGTTAGTTAATTACATGAGGTAACTGGAAGGACACACTAGAGAAATAGGAGGTATTCTTGTTCTTCATTTCACACCCATAAGTATTTTCTTTTCATCTCACAGATTACAGTCTGCCCAAAGTCCTTCCTATAACCACTTATAAAAGCATTTCTCCTCATAGGTTACTATACCTTGGTATGACTGCGGCAGCCACAGAACTGCATCCTTGCAGGAATAAATCATGATTTATTAACCAAGTGCCCTAGCTCCTAGCAGTGCCACCATATCCTCGTATGGACTGGCATGAAATTTTATTCACACTTATTGGCTCAAGATTGCTGAAGCACAAAGCACTGCAGAGGGTTTTAATCCTGCACTGTAAATTAAATGCAATGCACAGAGCAAGCCAAGCAGTTGAGAGAAGTGTGGGAATAATATCAGAATAAATTTAATTTATAGCAGAGCTTTAGGTCAAGACAAGACCTTTGGGATCACAGATTTGTGCAAATTAGTAGAATTATTTTCTACACTTTGCAGACTCTTAAAATCTTTCTAATACGGGCTACTAACAATTACTGTACAGTAGATTCAAACGGACATAATAATTCTAGCCTTAAAATCTCAGAGCAGGCAACAGACATACCAAAAGATAGTCCTTACCTCATGTTTTTGTGAGTCTCGCCTTTCAGTATTAACAACCTCAGCCAACAGCTGCTCTTCCAGCCTGTCCCTGGTGACAGTGAAATTAATGAGGGTGGTCTGAGCCTGCAGTTCTGGCTTGTAAGTGAGGGTTAGCCAGTTTAGTGTGAAGGATGAGATGAAAATTCCTGTTGAATTCACATTTTTTGTCTTCAATCTTGGTACATCTGGGAAGGAATAAAATGCACAAGAATAGAGATCTCACTAAATTAAAACCTCATAAGTATCTCAGATTGCAAACGATGGGTACCGTATGATCTTAGCAGCATAGCAAACATACAACCCAAACTTTAGGTGCTTGCAACTTAAGAAACAGAATGAGGATGATTGAACACACCAAAAATATATGAAGAATACACAGAGTATTTCTTAATTGGTGTAGTTTCATTTGCATACACAGCAGACACAGGTGGATTATTCGTTGCTGGCCTAAAGAGTCTGTGGCTTAGGGATAAAAGTCTATCATCATTACTCACCAGAAACTTAGCAAAGTTTTCAAACAAATGCCAATGAGACAGTTGTTAGTTTTTACTATAATTTCCTTAAATATGTAGCCTAAAGAATTAAGCAGGGGTGTGTATTTATAACAAATGGATAGACTAGAGGAGAGGGAATGGCTGCCAACTGAAACAACAAAAATAATGATTTTTTTAAGGTAATTTACTAAATGTTTCATTCCTGATTAATTATTTGTTGGATGAAAGAATGAGTTATATTAGGTTCATCTTTTATGTACTGAAATCCCTTACTGAAGAGCTGTCATCTCCTGATCCCTTATCTTCAGTGAGGGTTGAAGCCTGTCCTTTACAGCCACACTGCTCCTGCTGAGGTACCACACTGGAGCCCAGCAGTGAGGCAACATGAAGCTCACCTTCCTGTTTCTGTGGCACAGCACCAAAAAAATTGAAAGATTGCTTGTAGACGACAGTGTGTGCCATGTGTCTGGTCTGGCGTGACCCAGTGACACAACTTTTTGTTATTGACTTGCACAGTGAACAGTGGGTCAATTTTCAGGATTCACTTGCCACACATGAGCACAAAACCAGTATTTTCTGTACAGCAATGCTTTTCAATGTTCTCTGCCAAGAAAGGAGACTCAAATATTAGTAATAAAACTCTGTTTAAAAAAGGGTCAGTAGAACATTTATAACATGGAACACAGGTAGACACAAACTCTTCTCAAAAAATTCAAATTGGTATTTGTTAACTCAATTTTCAAAGTGATTGCATTACCATAGATAATTAACACTGAAAATGCAATTTATGAAAGTCACGTCAGAACATGAATAAAACAATTACTTTCTGTAGAAATTTTAACATTGTTTTGTTTCTAGGCTATCCCAGGTCATTGCCAGAGCCAGGGACATAAGTTTCAGCTCTTAAGATTTGTGCCTGCACTGACATGCCCTTAGCCAGAAGACATAGCCTAAATGAAATGGTGTGCTGAGACCCTTCTGCATTTCACCAGGGACAAGGAAGAAAAGAGAGTTGCTTACGGTACACTTTAAGTGAATTCCTTAAGGAAACCTACTATGTCTAGTGCTGGGAAACCCATGATTCTACAAAACTCAACATCAGACATGTATATTGTATAATACTGCCATGCAAACTGCTAAAGGTGGGCTTTCCAGGCTTATGCTTGTATAATACTGCAATAATTTAGCCACATGGTCATATCCTTCAGATTATACAACCTCTCTCAGGTGGGCAGGAATTCACTGTCCTGTTTTGCAATGTGGTCTCTCCACAGCCTTCAAAACTGGCTGCAGCTGGAAGGAACAAAATTGTAGAGCTTGACATGGAGAAGGCAATCTTCCTTTGCTTTCAAGACACACACACACAGATGAAACAAGAGATCTGACAAAAGACAAGTTCTTCAATTTGCTTTGTCAGAAGAAAAACCTTTGCTAAGGGAGCCACACTATGTTTCAGAATGTCTACGAGGCAATTATAACAAGGTTTATAGTTCTGGATTAAATTATTTCCTTTAGGAGTGCTCAATTCACAGAAGCAATAAATAACCAATTTCTGTGATTATCACCTATGAAAGGCAAAACCTACATAATGACTTGGTGAGTTTTATTACTGCAGCTGTTGTAGGTTTTCTGTTAATTACAGATTTGGGGAAAAGAAATGTTTTGTTATTGCTCTCACACGGTTCAAGAGTATAAGCAACAATGATAAACAGAGAGGTGGAGAACCCAGTAGGATGACTTCATTTTTTCAGTAAAACATATCTGTTTAGAGGTTAATTCTGGATTATGAAGAAATACAGCAAAATAGGCATGAATAATGGAAGTCCATGATAGAAGGAGTATCAAAAAATAGTCAGCACAGAAATTTCTAAATTTATTTCAAGTTCTACTTTTGGCAATGTTCTCTTCATAATATCCTATTCCATCATCTGGGGCAGATAGAATGGGTGGAACTAATGCACCACTCTACCCAGGAACAGACAGAGCATCTTTCAGGTGAGTGCCGGCTCCCTGGTGTTTAAGAACAAACAAAGTAAATTAGATTGTTCCCTGCTAGTTGTTTTTCCTGTTGAAATTCTCATAGATTTTGAAATAAAGTAGATTAAGGGATTCAAAAAGGATTTACAAAGCTTTAAAAAACCTGTATGTGCCTTGAGTATAAAATATTTTCAGCAAAAGCAAATATAAAACCAAATAAATCCCAGACGATAAAACGAGCACTCAGCTATGAGGAGACCAGGGCTAGTGGAACATCCTGTCTGATCTGACAGATTGATTGACAAACTTGATTGATTGACACAAAGACCTGCTATTCCCTTGTGTATGTTCTGCCTAAGGTAACAAAGCCCAGGTCTTTCAAAGACAGGAAATCATGAAGGTGAGAAATTTTGAATATAGGAACATGACTACAGGAACATATAATGAAATGGCTCAAGAGTTTATGCAAAATCTTTTCTTAGCAGACACTTTCATGCAACACAAATTAAAGCATACCTTTCAGGGCAGATGTTCTCCAAAACACAGCATAATTCTAAATGGCAGAGTGGTAGGATAGCTTCCTGCAGCGAGATGTTTTGGATCATCTCAGCAAGAATGAAAGAAGTGATAAATTTTTGGACAGGAAAGGAAAGGGAAACAATATTTTTTCAGTGGGAAGAAAAAGGGATAAACACATTTTCTGGAGGAACCTTCATTCAGTTCCTGCTGCTTATAATTAAAAGCTTCTGGAACCAACTTGCAAACCCCAACAAGTAATGTAGAGAATGAAGTTGAATAAATCAGGTGGAAACAAGCGCAGAATGGAGCTGTTACTAGGCAATCTCAGTAGGCAAACTGTGCAAGTTGGTCAAACTAGTTCAGTGGGAAAAGCACTGCCTTGAAGCTGCACAGCTGGCGAGACGTTCAAGGCAAGGAAAGCTTCTCCCTGTGGAGAAACAGAGCGAATTTTCTTGCTGTTTCATGAATAATAGTCATGCCTCATAAGAATGGAGACTTGTTCATACAAGCTACATTTGCACGTAAATCAAATTTCAAGACATCTTAAAAAATCTTTTAATAACCTAACCTTGCATCTGAAGAGACATGACTACCTCTTTGTAACTGTGCAAAGGAGTTCAGCAAGTGTAACAGTTTGTGCAAATGTAAATAGGAGCCTTATGAACAGGGAATTTATTCCTCTGTCTTCTCTCCTATGAGCCAAAATTACATTACTCTGTTACAGTTAATGCTCATAGCCAGTGACTTCCAAAAGAGTGGTGCTGGGCAAACAGGATAGGATGCACAGAGGTGAAATTCAAATGTTAAGGGCCACCCATACCAAACCTATGCAACGACATTTTTCCTCTTACAGCAAGTGAGGGCCAAAACCCAACACCATATAGAACTGATACCTGTTTACTTTTATTTCTCGATTTATCTGCTCCAAAAAAAAATCTAAGTATTTGCATTTTGAATCATTTTTGCATATATTGCTGATAAGTTGCACCCAAATTTTACTTACTTTTTTCTTATGCCTTTCATGTTTACATAAAGCTATGTACTGCAACTGAGATTTTCTTAAAATTACTTGATTATTTTTCATTCTCTTCTGCTTCTCAAAGCAAATATCATGAAATATTTTAACAAAAATTGTAGCATTTTAAAGCCATTTTGAACACAAGGCCACAGTCTAAAGTGTATTAGAAACAACTGAGCAGTTTTGCGGCTCCAAAATGATATAAAAATGTATACAAATTTGAACACCTAAAATTTGTTAGGCTTCTAAATATATACTAAGGCACTTAAGCATGAAGTATGCTTTTCAGAGATGACAAGTACCTTTAGCACACCCTATGGTCACCCGGTTTTGAGGAAAATATAAATTTATCCATTTGAAGTTCTCCAAGGCTGAGGATTTCTTTTGCAGGCTTCATTCAGAAACAATACCAGGAGCTGGTGTTAAAGATCCAGGAGTGCAACATAAGAACCATCTTGCAAAGAAGGAAGGGGAGAGGTACTTTTATGAAGTGCTTCACAGATCAGCAAGTTCTCTAATAAACAGGCTAGTAAATTTGCTTTGGAAGGAGTACAAGTTGATAAATCTCCCTTGCTATGCTTTCTGTCGATTGATATGATAAGATATATTTTACTTAAAATTAGGATTGTCTGAAGCTCAGTGGATTTAATTATTTGTAATTATCCAGTTGTTGTCAGTATGTGGCCATTTTATGACAGTGGTATCTACTGTGTGGGTCAGGTTCAACTGTACATCTTTTCAAACACAGAATTAATGTACTATTGATGAAACCATTACTAGAACCAAATTAAAGTCTGGGCTGATGTATTGGTCCATGGGGTGCTGTCAGACATGAAAGGAGTAATTAGTATTCATTACTTCATACTCTGCAACATTCCAATTATTAATGAACTTCAACTGCTGGACTGCACCATATCTATCACAAATACCTTTCTAGTCTTTCTTTATTAGGAAAAAAAATTCAAAGTACCTGACAGAACTACTAAAATAAACAAATGACAGAAATGAATCGCGAATGAGGCAAACTCTGCTTATCTGGTAATAAATGGGGTATATTTTGTGTGGATATATNTATATATATATATATATATATTGTGGTTCATATGTATATATATATATACACACACACACAGGCAAGTGCCCCTCAAAGGTGACTTGTACCTCTTCAATCAGACACAGAATGGCAGGTCATGTAATATGCTGCCTACAATATTTGGCAGAACAACCTATTTTTGGATAGCTTCATATATTTGCTTTCGTGTCCATGTACGCAGCTTCATTGCACTACGTGGAAGCTTTTGCTAAATAAATGCAAAACTATATTGCTGTGACCCTTGTGCTTTTCAATCCAGCTTCTTTCTGTTGTTTCACATCTCTCTGTCTCATGCCTTAAGGATCTGTGAGCCTGGGAAAATTCTGATCTCTCTTGTAGACCAGTATAATTCTAATTTTCAGTAGAGTTTATTCACCATGGATTCTGAAAAGCAAGCTGTATGCTCATAATCTGAAGTACTTCAAATACAGCTATAGAAAAATGCAACAAAGGGGGATCATTTCAAGGTCTCCCAGTGCAGGGCAAGAGTGCATCTTCCGGGAGCCTCAAGGAGATTTGAGCTGTTTTTTACTGCTCAGATTTCTGTGCAGGCACCAATGCCTGAAATATGGTGGGGGAGAGGGGAAGAAAATGCTTAAAAAAAGCTTAAAAAGGGGTAATTTGGGCAAAATAAAATAACTTCCTTATTTATAATTTCTTTCATATTTTCACTTTTGACAATGTGAAGCTGTGCCAGCACTCTAACCACTCTTTGACTAACATTTGAGATCCATCCAGAAATGTTTCAGGAGTATGTCTGGCTTTATATCAGAATAAACATCACATTCTCCAACACGAAAAATCCAGCTTGTTNGTACCTGACAGAACTACTAAAATAAACAAATGACAGAAATGAATCGCGAATGAGGCAAACTCTGCTTATCTGGTAATAAATGGGGTATATTTTGTGTGGNTGTATGCTCATAATCTGAAGTACTTCAAATACAGCTATAGAAAAATGCAACAAAGGGGGATCATTTCAAGGTCTCCCAGTGCAGGGCAAGAGTGCATCTTCCGGGAGCCTCAAGGAGATTTGAGCTGTTTTTTACTGCTCAGATTTCTGTGCAGGCACCAATGCCTGAAATATGGTGGGGGAGAGGGGAAGAAAATGCTTAAAAAAAGCTTAAAAAGGGGTAATTTGGGCAAAATAAAATAACTTCCTTATTTATAATTTCTTTCATATTTTCACTTTTGACAATGTGAAGCTGTGCCAGCACTCTAACCACTCTTTGACTAACATTTGAGATCCATCCAGAAATGTTTCAGGAGTATGTCTGGCTTTATATCAGAATAAACATCACATTCTCCAACACGAAAAATCCAGCTTGTTGATGTGTTGCTTGCAACAAGAATAAAAGAGAGGAACACTTTCAGACTTAAAAATAAATACACATTCGAACAGAAACAATGACATAGCATTTCAGTTCAGCAGATAAAATATTTAATGAGGTTAACAAGTTTACTCTCGGGCAACCACAAATCAACATTATTCTTTAGGCTGACATCCGCATTGAGGACTTAACAATTTCATCCGAAGTTTTTGTGAAAAGTTATGGAAGACATCACAGACTGAAATTCTCTTGCACCATGCACAAACTCCTTTTTTTCCCCAACTAGCATCCTGAAAATATGTATCTAAAGGTAACTAAATTATATCTTAGAAAATATTTTAAATTATATTTTCTAGGTTTGACAATTTTTCAAAATATAAGGGAGAAAGGGGGCATGGGAATGAAAGATGAGATTCACAGACATCACCTCAAAAAGGTCAAAACATAAGGTTACCTTCCCTTGTACCATCTACCACTCCTGCTGTGTCAGAACAGAGGAAACCCATTAACTCAGCCTTGTGTTACCCAGTTTGAGTCTCTTACTGGAATGCCCAGCTGCAGACCTCTGGGGTGGAGCTCACCCTTTCCTTGGGAGGGAGAGCCCAGACCAGGCCTTGAATTTGAGTATTCGGAGCACTGGCATGGAAAATGGGGCATGTTTTGGTGCTAGCAGACCAGGTTTCTGGGTAGAACTGAGCAGGTGTTGACACCACTGTGACATCTGCCTCGATGAGTTCGTGACCAGCATCAGCTGGACTGGTTTGATACATGGGAGGTTGGCAGCAATGCCAATGTAAACAGTCCCCATCTCTGAATTACTTCTTTCTACCCTGTGTTCTACCATATCAGGTTTTCTCCATTTGCCTTACTTTCCAGGCTGTTTGTTTGTTTGGCGGGGTTTGTTTGTTTGTTTGTATTTTTCCTTTTTAAACCACTTCATTATTTCATGGGATGGCCCAAAAACCAATTATAGCATAGTGGAGGAACAGCTTTCTTAAGCTGATATTGCAGCTGGAAAACTCTATATTGTTAAATCCAAATCCAGCCTGTCATTTCCAATGCCTTCCCTCTTGCTACAGATGCCTAACATGGGAAGGAAATACTTTCCTTTCTTTTGAGACAAATTATAGTATATGCTCCACCTTGTTTTATTCCTTTTTTGAAGTGAAAAAAGTAAAGAGTTCCACATCTAAATAGTATTTTGAGTCCAGTTTGGAAACTGAACATACGTAATTTTGCTATCTAATCAGATGCAGATACTAACATTTTAATACGCACTCATCACCAGGGTTTAGCCATTGCATTTTAAAAAGAAATCATTTGTTTCATTTAGAGTTGAAGCACTAAGAAAAATATGGCAATCAAAGCAATATAGATCCAGTTGTCAGGGAGAAATTCTGATTACTCAAGCATACCCACCTTCCCTTTTTAACTGTATGTCTTCCAAGCAGAGGATCAAGCAGGGGATCAATAGAGTCACACGTTTTCCATTAGTACAGTCTCATCAAAAGCTAAAGCTTTTTCAGTGGTCTTCAGAAAATTTTACCTGAAAAATAAAATATCTTCCCCCCCCCAAAATTAGGTAAATTGGTTACAGAAGGATTTCCTTTTTATAATATAAAGGTCTAAGTTATTCTAAAAGCACATGGTTAAACCATGGAAAGCTGTTCACAAAGAATTGCCCAGTGTTTAAGAGTTTGACAGTTTTGAGTTCAACATCTTTCCACCTATGCTTTTGCTATTCCTCATATTAAACAAAAAATATATTGCTGGGGCTTTTCTTATAAGCAAATACGAGGCTACAGCCCCACATGGAAGACACTGGAATAGACATAGAGGTGTTGGGGGAGCATATATATATATATATATATATATATATACATATGTTCCTGTGTAACAGCTTTTGGTATATCCAAACTATAACAGATAGTTATAAACTATAGTTTAGATTGGTAATCTAAACTATAAACACTTTCCTGAAGGGTTAGAATCTGAATGACTTGGGAGAAATCTGTTTCCACGGCATGGAAAAAGGAATAGATAATAATGGAAAGATAAGTAAGCAGATGATATAGCTTCACAGAGCACGGTACTACTGAGCGTGAATGAAAAATCATGATTATTTTTAAGGGCTAGAAAAAGAATGAAAAACAAGCAGGACAGATGAGGGAAAAGAGCTGATTCAAATGAGTAGATAGGCTAGATGATTAGGACCTATTTTAGAAATAGGTCTTAATGGCAGTAACCTGCTTTCTCTCGGAATATATATTTCTAAATTTGGCTAAACCAGCACACAGGCATTACTATGACCATTTACTGTGTTGTGTAATTGTGTGTTATATCTAAAATTTAGTAAAATAAACTCTGAAAGCCCTTTGAAACAGAGCATTACCTCACTAAATCTAAGCAAAGATAAGAAAATGTATGAAGAGATCAGTTACATGCTGGTGCTATCAGCTTCATATAATTCAGTAACAACGATAGGAATTAAAACCACTTTTGTTTACCAGGAAATGATCCAATACTGGCTTTTGCCTTGAGAGCTGTACGTACATGTGAGGTGCACATGCTATGTTCTGCTGACTAAACTGCAGAGTATTAATAAGGTTTTATCATCAGGCTTTGCACCTTAGCTCTTGAAAAAGTGATTTGACCCTCACAAGAAGTGCACCTCAACCTCCACTTAATTTCCTCCTCAACACTTGAGAAGAATATAAGAAGGGCATCTTTTCAAGCACCATTTTAAAAGGAAAATGATGCTATGGATAAATAAGCAGAACTGTTGTAATATTTCTACTCTTTAAGTAAGTGCATTTCAACAAACACCAATCCCTTACGAAAATTAGGGGAACTTGAAGGCAGTAAACATGAAAGCCAATTCTTCAGCATGCACATCTCCTTTCTGTCCTAGACGTACGACTTTAAGGTCAGCTCCATATTTATTCTTTATCCATTTAATTCCCTGTTGCTGGGGATCTATCATCAGAGGTCAGCACTCACAGTTTGTTAGAATAGTGGCATTTTCTGTTGACATCCTATCAGCCTCGTTACTCCATGCCCCAGTCGTAGCATCATCCGTCAATGTGGCAATTGGGTCCAGGCCCTCCGTCACAGGGACAGGAGCCTCAGAATCAGAGTGGAATATAATCATCCAGCAAGGTTACCAAGTAGCAAGACATGACTCAGTGCAATGCACAAGATAACCAGGGGGATATAAATTAAAGTAAGGCAGAAAAGTAAGGAGGATCCCCATGGAGTTTCAGATCAAAAGAAAGTACTAGGAAATGTGACGAGAAGCAGTTTATCATACTTATAACAAATTTTTTAAAAGTATTTTCTCTTAAGACATTGACTTCATAAAAATATTGATAGTTCAATAAAGTTAAAAATGCACCATATATTATACATTTCAGTGTATTCTGATATTGCAAATTCAGTGTTTATGTATGCTCTTGAGCAGCTATTTCTGGAACATAAATCAGTTTTTATCCACAAAAAAAAAAAAAAAATCATAAAAGCAGGATTCCCATGGCATCTTATTAATATAGTTCAGTTCACTCAAAAGGCAGAGAGTGGGGCCATCTCCGGGGGCAGAGGCAGCCGTGGAGCTCCCTGTGGGCACCAGCTGCAGCCATGCTCTCACGTGAGTGCCCCTGCACTGAGGAGGAGGCTGCCACAGAGCAGCCCTCTCACAGCCACGCTTGCTGCGTGCCAGCCCCTCGTAGGCACTTGCAAGGAGATGAAATAAAACAGAAATGGAACATCTGAAATCAGTACTTACCAAACAGGTATGGCTGGTAAGGGAAATGCCTAACGCAGCACACAGAGTAAGACAGGATGAATAAATAAGTTGTTTGGAACAAACAAGAGGGGCTGGTGGAAGCATAATAGAAGAGCTATGCCAGATGCCTGGAATTAATTTTTTCCTTACTGAAGCAAAGGGCCAACCCCCACCAATTCCTTCATGGTGTTATTCCAGGCTTCCTTATTAGTGACTTTTGGATTGAATTCAAAAGCCATAAATAAAGGAAAGCACTGCATCATCATTATTAAGCCTGAACTATCTTCTCCTCCATTCAGAAGTATCTTAAAAACTCTTCCATCAAAATTTTCCTTTTCCCCAGACATGTCTCATTCTCAGTGCTGGCTTTTTGACTGGAGTTTCTTTTAAAAGTGTACACTGAAACAAAAAAACCCCCCATAGTTATTTATAATGATAAGCACTGAAATATATTTGAGCAAAATTTGCACAATTATTAGTAACAAGAATGGCACCATACCACAGTGCAGTTTCTGTGGCACAGTGTCATAGTTACCATACTATTACAGAACACATACCACCTTAAATTGTCTAACTCATGATTCTGATCTCAGAGCCCAAAATAAACCTCATTTTTGATGAATTTGCTGAAAATACAAGCACAAAGGTCCCAGCAGGCACACACTCCCCTCTGCAAGCATGCAACATTTCTATCTCCCATGAGTAACACACTCATCTAAATATATCAAAAGACTAAAAACATGATTTGTTTTATCTCTGGGCTCTAAGACAACCAATACAATATTTTCCATGAGCTGAAATACTTCCTTGTGAGAAACAATAGCACTGGGGTATTATCAGGATTCCTAATATTAATTTTCATACAATGCACAAAAAATATCTGCATATATAGATACATCTATTTTCACTTTATCTGCACAAAGCTACTACTTAATGACATAGAACTACTTGCTTTTCCTTCTGTAGAGGACTATTAATAAACATCTATTTTAACATTACTCTTCAAGTGTATTTGTCTCTTCTTTTCCACTCTTCCTCACTTGCAGGAAAACAGTCAAAACTGAAATGAGGTATTTTGTCTCACTTTTGTTCAGTGAAAGCATCTTAAAAAGTAAAACATCACAGCACAGTTTATTTTTATTCATAAAAATGTTCAATCCATTTCAGAGGCATCTTAAAAGAGTTAAGAATGACATTTATTTTCAGAGTTCTACTATTGAAAACGTACAGGGCAATTTTTTCTACCTATCAGAACTAAGCTGCAAGGTAGAAGGAGGTTTCTGAGAAAGGATTTTATCTGCAAACAAGTTTTTGGTGGAAAAGGACAGATTTCAGGTAAAGGAAATCTCTACAAAAATCAATGACTGTTAAACTCTAGCACAAAGCAAATATCTACAAAGAGATGTCCCCACGATTCTGAGTGCTGAGCTTGGAAACTCAAAGTTAGATTTAACTGTGTTTCCGGAGGGTTCTTATAACTCAGCTCACCTGCTGTGTCATAGATCTATGATTGAAAATGAGATAAGTGTTGCCCATTTCACATATTTCTGATAATAAACAACATTAATCATGATATGATGCACGTAAGAAATAGGAAACAAGTAGGAAGGAGTGAGGAGCATTTGAAATAAGGAAGAAAGGAATGGTCCAAAGCTTCAAAAGTAAGGAGGGAGAAAGTTTTGAGGAGACCACTCTAAGGATTAGAACTTCTATGCATTTACTGAGTACTATCATGGTTTCTTCTGTGTGCAGAGAAATGGGGATCATTGTAACGACATGCTCTTCCTAGAGCTGAGAAACTAAGGAGAACTGGTCTCTCTGTACAGCTCTATCACTTTTTTAGCATTTGCTGTTGCAAAGGTGTCACAAAGAACAGACTTTGACACTGAGAATTGGAAAGGGAAGAACCCTTTTGCCACAGAACCTCTTTCTTTTCCCTCAAAAGATACCTGTAATCTGCTGAAAGAATGCCCGTGTGCACACACTCTATATCTATCTATATCTATCTATATCTATCTATATCTATCTATATCTATCTATATCTATCTATATCTATCTATATCTATCTATATCTATCTATATCTATCTATATCTATCTATATCTATCTATATCTATCTATATCTATCTATATCTATCTATATCTATCTATATCTATATCTATGTATATATCTATATCTGTATCTATACACACATATATACAGGTCCTGGGAAACAAATACCTTCAAAGAGGCACTTTTATATACAGATCTGTACTTTAAATTTTTTAAAGACAGCAACTTTAACAAACCATACACTTCACTGGAGACTCCCATTTTGTACAGAGTATTTTACTTTTTTTACCTTTAGAGAAAGAATCACAGAATGTCCCCTAAGTTCCTGGTGATATCATGCAGTGAAGAGTCCAAAGTAAGACACAAATGCTGCTGTCAATATGATGTCACCACAAAGAAGTTTTCTTCTGTGCTTTGAGGTTTCCGATGGGCTGACTCCAACACATGTTTTTGGACTGCAAAGAAAAACTGGAAAATGTTATCTCCTGAGCACTGTGGAAGAGACAGAATATTTAATCTCCATGTTATTGACCAGAAGCACACAAGAGTACAGCAGGAGGAGTACTCTGTCAGCAAGAGATACACTCCAAAGAATGCAAAAGCTGAAAAGAATCCAGAATTTATGGTGGTGATTTGAAACCTTTGAAGCTGAAAACAATAGCATAGAACTCTTTGTCAGACATTCGATCTACTGATTCTTTTCAGTAATTGCTACTTTTGTGTACATCAGATACAGTGTGGTGGACACATTCTAATATTGACAGCATCTGGCCTACTGCCAGTGCAAGCATTTCCAGCAACATTCAGAAAAGGTGGGGAAACAAGAGTATTAGAAGACAAAAAACAGGAAGCAAAAGCAGTTTCAACCTCAATAAAGATGTCACTTCTACTTTTTTTTCCCCACACTTTTTTTCCAAGGGGAAGAGAAAGGCAGTAGAGTTGGTGTCCCTGCCCATGGTGAGGGGTTTAGAACTTAGATGATCTTTAAGGTCCTTTCAAACCCAAACCATTCTATGATTCTATGAAGATTTGCAGGCTTTTTTGCTCTTATTTGTCTTCTTTCACCAACTAGATACAGACATTTTACTCATCTAGGGCTGCAATGATTTGGAGTTTGGACAGGAGAAAAGATGAGGGTGGCCAAACACACAGGCTGCCCAAAGAGGCTATGGAATTTCCATGGCCCTGGACAATCTGGTCCAACCAGTCCTGTTTGATCAACAGGGATGGATTAGATTATCTCAGAAGGTTCCTTCCAGCTGCAATGATTCTGTCAAAGTTTAACTCTAGAATCACTTTAGAATCCCTTTCTTCATATATTTTTTTTTCCTACAGAGAGCCCTGGTTTCCCTTGTTCTTTTGCACAGTTCACCTTAGCCATGCTAACCCTGGGATATTTAGGATGAATAGTCAGGAATGGTCTCAGATTTCAATGATTTATTATAAGCAGCTATGAGGAAAGCTGTTATTTTATTCCAGTTATGTGATAAAGACAGCCCACCATCTATTTAAAATACGAGCTGGTTACTAAAGAATTTCAGAAAACTGAAAGCATCTTCTTTAAAGAAAGTTAGCATTTAATATATGGATCCTCTCTTTTTTGGTCAGGATTTGTGACATGGCATAAACCCCAAATTAGTAGTATTTGGCACTTAATGCTTTGATTGTTCCGTGTGTACAATTCCCAGCAAAGGAATGAACCTATGCATGAAAGCATGCTCAAATAGCTTCTAAAGGAAGGTAAAAATTGATCACCCATTAGAGTGATCTTCAAATGGATAAACTTCTAGATGTAAAATAGGGATAACTTGCGATAACTTTTCTTCTTTGTTTGTACTGCTTGAAATACTGTAGGTAAAATAAAGTTGTTTCATAGTTTGTTCACTTGCATTAGGGAAACTTCAGGAAATCATTCTCCAGTGACTGAAGCAGAGAAAGGGCCAGGATGAAAGAAGGAAAGCACCTCAGAACTACTTATAAGGACAGTAATTACCACTGCCCATATAGACACTTGTTTTTCAAAGCAATGACAGTAATCAAATAAGATTTTTCCAGTCCTTTACATGATGTAATCTAAATCAATGAAAATCTCTGAACAGAAAGTATCCTCTTATACTTCATATCATGTGATATTAAATGCTTGTTTTTGCTGGTGTCATCTGCTTAAGAGCTTATAAGAAAACTCTTAAATGTGCTCATTCTTGAAAGCTATACAGATTATAAAATCAATCTCAAATAGCAACTCACTCTCATTTAATAAATAATTTTCTATGTGTACAAAACCAAAGTAACAAAATAATTGTTAAATTTTATATTTATGAAGTATTTTCCACTTACATTTTTCAGAAAAATCGAAAATACTTACTGAAATGGTTAAATATTCAATCTTATGAAGACAGACACAGAATTTAATTATAACAGAAGACTCAAAGTCTTTTGTTATAAGAGAGGAATATAGAAGATCCACTAAGAAAATAGAAGTATCTTTAATCAAAGTATGCTGCTTAAAAGAGCTAGCATGTATGTGTTTCACAGTATAAACACAGGAATTTGGTGTGTGAAGGCCTCCTAAACCTCAGTTCCTTTCATTAGAGATGCCCAACAACTGACAAGGACCATTCCTGTTGAGGGTTCTAACAGCGATCTTTGCAATGTAGCAGTTTTGCTTTGAAGTGTTTTAGACATCCATTTTTGACTACAGATGTCATTGGATTTTTCTTTAAATCATTAACTGAGGGCAAGAAGACAATAAATCCATTAATTTAGCAGAGGGCTTTTTGATTTATCCATTCTCTCTTCTTGTTGTCACTGACAGGTAAGTCATAAACAATAAAGAGCACCCACCTCGTTCTCCAAAATAGCTTTGAAATTTGAAGATTTGCTAAACATAGAATGATTGTCTATTTAAATCTTCAGTAATTTTACCATACCAGCCAAGCACCATAAATCACTAGTGACATTGGCTAACAAGGGTTTAAGAGTTGGAACATGCAGTGTAATAAATTTCCAGACAGTTAAAAATCACTATAATTTTATTCTAATGCATTATAGATTGCCTGTAATGTCATCCTGGCCGGGGTGACCCATTTCTAATTTTGAACAGCTGTTCAGCTTGGGAGTTAGTTAATGATTAAATATAAATTGCCTGATTTATTAGTCTGAATGGCTGAGCTTCCAGGTCAATGCTATATAGACAAAATCATCAGTCTTGATGCTTTTCAGAAGTTACCTGTCTTCTCTTCTAGTCAAAAAGAATTTATTCTCAGAGGAAAACGCTTGACATTCTCAATTAATCCTTTTCAATATTTTCCCCCTTAACTTTTACAACAAGATTACTAATAAAATCTCAAATTTTGGAGATAAACTTCTTTTAACTATGTGTAAATCTTCAAGACCAGGAGACCAACTACAGGCTAAAGCCATTGACTTCCACAGAGCTTCCAAAGGCTTTGGAGGTCTGCAAGGCCAGGCCAGTAGGGACCATCTCAGGTGTTTTGGGGCAAATAGAAGTTTTCATATGCAGATAGTTACATAAACTTCACTGTTTTTCTAACAAAGGAAAGATTATTTATGCATTTTACATAATTTTCTAGCATAGTAATTTCAGAATCAGATAAAAAAATAGATTCTGCTTTAATTGCACTGGGGTTTTTTGATTAGTTTTATGCTCTTACAAAAATTTTTTTCCAAACTGGTTTAATATTGATTGCTGGCCTCTGCTGAGATATTTGCAGAAACAAAAGTATCCACACTCTGATCTTAGAAAGCAAGGTCACAGGGATTTTAAGAAATCCAACTTAAAATATTTATTTAGACTGCCTTGGGAACTCACATCATAGTGCAAATATTCCTTGTACTTTGTACTTCCTGTCATATACACTTATTTGTCAAAAAAGGAGTCATTAAAATTCTAGATGATGGATTGAGACAGAGCTATTTCTGTAAAGACCTGGGAGAGACTGCTCAGCAATGCTGTGGCTGACTTGAATGGTTCTGTTAAATAGGCATGTGGTAGCTTCAATGATGTTTGTCTGCAAATAAAGCTAATAATCACACTGAAATATATATAATTTTAACATAAATACATTTCATTCTTATTTAAAAATTATTAGTTTCTGTAAGAGGGAAAAAAACCAAAAGCAAAAGCAAATATCTGGCGAGTGCCTTCCACTTATTTGCAATCTAAAGTGCAACAGGGGCAGATGCAGGGCAGCTCCATCCTGACCTAGAGGATTATTCACTCTTTCTGCTCATTAACCAGGGGCTGCCCAGGCTGTCACAATGTGTTCACAGTTGTGTATAAATGTGGTGACTTAGTTATTGAGATTTCTCTCTATCAATCATGCCAATATAAGTTTCTCAGCAATACTTGGTTTTTAGGAAATGCAATTGTGGTGCAGCACATTTTACTTCACACAATTTTATTGAGAGTTTATTTGTGGTTTTGGGTTGTTTGGTTGGGTCTTTTTTTTTTAATCTAAATGATTTCTAATAAGTGTCATCTTGTCACCTTTGTCATCCCCCTCCTCCCCTGCAATCCCCTGCCTTTTTTCCCCACACAATCTTCAAAAATTTAGCCTCATGTTCAACAAAAAATTTCAACTATTTGAAAACTCACACTAGGATGAACATTCAGGCAAAATCTTCTTACCTCAGGTCACTTAACCAGCCTGTTGGCTAGCCCAGCAATCTTGTTTATTCTGCTTACATCATCTTGACATAGGACTGTTTCTTCAGCTGCTTTCTCTAGTGAAGATGTGAACTTATGCAGAAAAGGGATGGATAAATTATGTAGCTAAGGTTTGTTGTTTGGGGGTTTTGTTTGGTTTTTTTTAAAGTATCATTATCTTTTATTTAAAATAATATACTTTAACAACAATAACTGTAGACAGTACCTTTAACTCTGAGGGACACAAACCTCAGAGGAAATGTTTCACTCTATTCTGTGTTTTTTTCCTGCAGCTCCTGGACCAACATAAGTACATTAACTAACAACAATTTAGATTAAAAAAATGCAAGACAATTATTATTTTCATTTTGCATATAAGCCTGGAAACACAAAAAGATTCAGCGATTTGGGCATGGGCAGATATTATGGCTACTGGCAGAACACACACAGGTCTTCTGCACGCTGATCTGCACCTTCAGCCACACTTCTCTGCACTCTGCTCAGAAGGCAGCAACATCCCTGGCTTTGCTTTCAGGGGTTCCATACTGCACGTGCCTCAAAACAAGTTGCCTCAAAGTGGTTATTTTCTGTAGAGTAGCTTAGAGAGCTAACAACAGTGAGTTCCACTTGAGGGAAAAATTTTCCTCTTTTGGGTTTAATGAAAGAACAGCAGCAGGAGCAAGGTGTGCACACCTCCACAAAAGCTGTTTTTGCCGGTTTTGCGGGATCAGAGATTTGCATCTCTTCTGTCAGGTTTGATGCTTGAATTGGTGGTGTGCAACCAGGAAATTTAGAAATTATTTATAAATTAAAAACAAGAAATTTACTGACAAAGGGGGAAAGATGTATCTTATAGATTAATAAAGAAGGTTGACTTGATTTCTTTAGGGATAATGAGGCAGCTGATCCACTTTTTATGGTGATGAATGTTAAATTGAGAGACTAATGAGGACTTATACTCAATAAGGGCATCTAACAGAGATGGGCTATAAGTAAAATTTAATCAGTCTAACATTCAAGGCATAAGAAGAACGAGCACAGTAACAGTTCTCTACTCTTTTTTAGGAGAGACTTATTTCTAGACACCTCAAGTTTCCCTGCATGATAACATAGAGCCGAATATAGTTCAAGTGCACTCATCCATCAAAGGCTCAGGCAGTAAAGATGAGAGAGACAAATAGTAAGGAATGCCTCAATATCTGTGGGATTTGATTTTTCTGATACATAATAGTCTCCTTTATCACAGCAGTTCTTATCCTATGATTTCTGAATAGGAAAGTTGTCACTACAAAACACACCATTCCCTTTTGTCATCCTTTCATAGCATGTAACATAAATAAAGTCTTGCAACAGAGAATTACATATTGCACTTTATACCCCAGCACCTTAAATTCTGTGGGATAAATCATGTATTTTAAAAACACTTGATTTCAAGGAAACTAGTGCCAGGAAACTATGTTCCACAAATCACAGCAGAGAGCCATTACTCTCCATAGCAAGTCTGCTGGACTGTACAAGTCTACTGCCCTTGTATAATCATTTTCAGGCACAGATCTCTCATATATTAATAACAATGATTGTAATGATAAATACAATAATTTTTGATTTTTTGCACCCCTTCTCCAAAAAGGATCAGCTTGGCCCAACTTTTTAGCCTTAGCACTCCTAAACTTCTCCTTTTTTTTTTTTTTTTTTTTTTTTTTTTTT
>VYXC01000513.1:45313-129060 GCA_013397175.1 Platysteira castanea
TTTTTTTTTTTTTGTATAGTATAGGCATAGTAGTGTTATACACATGAATGTAAAATCATATTTTTCACAAATATTTTTAGCAGATAATTAGTCTCATGAAGGACGGAAATCTGATTTATTTCCACTCAAAATACCTATAAAATAATTTTGCTTGAGAAGAAACAATCCTTTTTCATATTTTCTAACTACCTTTTCACTCAATTTACCGTAAATGTATAGTAATTGTTGGAATTGATAGGATATTAAGAATTTAACATGCAAGAAAGGATTCCTAGGAATCACCATCCACAGAATATTTTTTGATCATCTTCAGACTGTTTTAAATGTTTAAAATTACATAATGTATTAGTATTAGTACCAGCAAGTGTATATTTACCATAAAAAAAAAGATTACTGTAACAATATTTGTTACAATGTTGCCCATAGACGATAGAATAATTTTGGTCAGATATTACCTTCAAAATCATTGAGTTCAGATGTTAACCCAGCACTGACAAGCCCACCACTAAACCATGTCCCTAAATGCCACATCTACACGTCTTTGAAATACCTTCAGGGATGGCGACTTTACCTAGCAACTCTTCTGGTGAAGAAATTTTTCCTAATATGAAATCTAATCATTCTTTGACGCAACCTGAGGCCATTTTCTCTTGTCCTATCGCTTATTGCTTGGGAGGAGAGCCTGTCCAGATCACTCTGCAGAGCCTCCCTACCCTCTGGCAGATCAATATTCCTGCCCAGCTCGGTGTTGTCTGCAAACTGACTGAGGGGGCAGTCGATCCCCTCCTCATTTCTCATTTAAAGATATATTCTGAAACCCATGAAAAGTGAAAGGAGGTCAGTCTAAGTGTGCTGCCTAGAGTGAAGGTGTCTTATTGATTGTTAACAGCTGCACTGGTTATCATCACTCAGAACTGCTGGCCACAAAAACTTCCCTATGAAAAATATGTACAGCTCTCCTTCCCTCTCTCTCTTTGCCAACAGAAAGAAGCTGAATTATGAGTCAGGGAGCACAGAATATCCATGAATGCAGAAGCAGAGGTCACTAGCATCTGATGCTCTGCCTTCAAGTTTATTCTTCAGAAAATTGATAGAAGAAGATGGAAAAGAGACAGGCAAATAAATGACTGGAAGGCAAAAGGGCAAGAAATGAACTCAAGAATAGGGGGCAATCCTGCAGACCGGATACAGTCAGCTGACAACCCAGAGCCAGAGGTTCAGATGAACATCCATATATAAAGAGTGACCTTCTTTTAACATTAGAAGAATCCTTGTTTTTATGGACACAACTCTGAGCTGTTTACTCACACAATTCAGATAAGGACTAAGAGCTTTCTGCAGGCTGGTGGGGTACACAGGGTTATCAGCAGCTAAGGTAAATAAAATCTAAGCACTTGTTGCTAAGAAGTGCCTGCATGGTTCATTTTTCTTTTCCCGGAAAAAAAAAATACAAGTTTACCTTCCATTTATAGTAATTTCACAGACTTCTTTACACAGTGAATCTTACCTTTAAAAAGCCTGACATGAGCCAGCTGGAACAGGTTGCATAGGCCAGGGGTCCACATTACAAAATACTGAATGAAGAATTAAATCAAGCAGATCAAACAGTACCATGGTTGGAGAAATGGAACTTTGGAAACTTTGCTAGATATAAAACTCCCTAGAAAAGGCAAAGAAAACTGGCAAATTTGTCTACAGCATTTTATTCAAACTCTAAAGATGGGTGACTGTAAAATGGCAATGTTTCATGCTGAATTTGCATCTTTTCATCAGCTAATCCTGGTTAATGCTACTGCTGTACATAACAGTCATCCCCATGAACAGCATGTTGCACATCATGTCCTTCACCACATGGATTAATACAAGTTTCTAGCTGAGGAAGACAAGCTGAGTTTAAATGAAACATTGAACAGCGCAGTTTGGGATCATTGACTAGGGATGAAAATCTGCAGAGAAATTTATTCACTGCTGACAAGGTTGAGCATGTTTAGATGGAGAAAAAGGATGAGCCCAGAGAGCAAAGTGCAAAGACAGGAAAGGATCCTGCTCTGTACTCACCTGTCTGCAGACTTCATTCCATCTGCTGACCTTTTCTAATGAACTCAGCCTCCCATCATCCTCTAACATTTCACGGGTAGGAAATCAGGCCCTAACCATCAGAGGAAATGCATCTCTCAGCCATAGAATTTCCTACAGGTGAAACTTTTTTGATTAATATTTTATAAAGTGGGTGTCACATTCCCATCTTGTTATAATTCTGGAAACAAACTTCCTTCTAAGATTCAGAGATTCTTTGAAGTTCTGGTGCCTGCTAGCTTACAGTTTATTTTTTTTTTCCTTCCAGCTCCTAGTCCTGGGAAAACTATCAATGTCTTTTATATGTGTCTTAGTGTTATGCACGACTTATAGACATTTTGATAATTTCCAGTCTGCCACACAGCTATTAGATAAAATTAAACTTATAATTAAAACTAGGTTACTTTAATCACTTTCAAATATTTTCTTTAAATAACATTTTAAATCCTCTCCATTAACAAGAAATTACATGGTTTCTGTTCTATGAGTACAATAGGTACAGAAATCATTGTTAGTCGAAGTGTAAGTAAGCAGTTTGTGGAAATCAGTAACTTCAATCACCTCACAAATGGAAAAAAGGATGACACAACAGATAGAATTCTATTCCTATCTGGAATTTATAAGACGTTCAAATGAACAATATTTTGCACTAGCCTATGCATAGGATTGCACTGTAACTGAAGCTTTTGAAGTGAAATAATTGGAGGCTGTATAGTAGAGCACCTAAAAATGGTGACTCTGCGTTCTTCCTGAGAGATGAATGCAACCTGTGGACCACAAGAGGCAAATACAGAAATGTCCAAGAGGAATAATTTTCCTTAAAAAAATTATTTTTTTCAATAATCCTCAGTAAGGAAATGGTAGATTAAGACATGAATTATGTAAGTGTACACATTTTTTAAGGTTTTTCACATAATAAAACTGAATATTTTCTTAGAATCTTCAAATTTCTGGACTAAGTCCAATTAACTCAGTTACAAGAAGCAAATCAAAACCAAGTTTTCCTGAGTGATGTGTGCAGCAGCTTTTACTATATAGCTCTTAACCACTTACTCTCTTAAATGTTACAAATACATCTTAGCATATATAGCATACCCACTGCACAGACAGGTATTTCCTTTTTATTCTTCAGAAGAAGTTCATCTTGTAAAATGTTACTGGATGAACTAAATTTCTGTTTTCTTTTTGGAATCATAAAATGGTATAGTTTAGAAGGATCTTTGGGTGTAATCCAGTCCTACTTTCAACTGAATACAGGGCTAACTTCAAAGTTTTCTTTGAATTCTTCATGATCAGCCCCCATGTCTTCTTTCCTAAGTTACTAATAAATAAACAGCAATCAAGAAGTATTCATAGAAAGTTCTAATGTATTATTTTGCATTTTTCAATTTCAATTCAATTGGTGAATTTGACCAACTATAGAGTTATCCATTCAACAGCTCCATGGGCTCTGGAACTTATTTTTCTTATGAGTAATAGCTGCTAGGGAATTAAAAATTATAGCTACAGTTCCTTAGAAAAGTTAATCAGTATCAGCTAGGGTATGAATCAGTTACAAAATAATAGTTTTAATGGGATCTTCCAACCATATAAAGGAAATCCTGGTTGAAGATAAAGTATGGATTTTATAAAGTGGTTAGTAAAAATATCCATAGTAAATGACAGTATGACAACTGTTGGACTAACACAGGAAACAGATAAATGCAAAGGAATTGCAGCTTTGCCTGTGGTGCAGAATTCTCCCTGCCAGGAACTAAGCACAGCTGAGAGAAAGATTGCTGCTAACAACCCTCAGAAAAATGCATAAGGAGAGGAAAGGGGAAGTAAATAAATGTAAAAAACATGATTCAAATTTGAAGTCTGATTGAATGCAAAGTCACTTAAACCAGGAAAAGGTTATTTGAGATACTGTCAGGCAAGGAACAGAGATGTATTAGTGTTCTTTTCAGAGGAACACACTAAAACAATAAAAGATCCCATGAGTTTCAGGGGTGACTGCTATGTATTAAAAATAAACAACAAAAAAAAAAAAATAAAGCCTCCGTAAAACAACACTAGAAGGCTATTTTTGTCTAAAAGTGTTTGTACTTAATAAACATACGTCAGTATAGACGTGTGAAATAAAAAACATGATGCTTCCATAAAGGGCAAATACAAGCTTCATTAGGGCAGTATTTGATCTGAATGGGCAGCTCCAAGGTTATAAGGCTAATGCTGCTTCACATGGAAGCAAAATACCTGCTGTAGCAGCTGATGGGATTTTTGGGGTGGGGGTCAGAGGGGTCAGAAGAGAAAGTGAGATGGTAAATGCTATCTTTGTTTACTCATTAAAACTGCATCTCCATCAGAACAAGAAAAAAAGTGGATACTACAATACCAGGAAGAAAACCAGGAAATTTCTGAAATAAAGAATTAAATTCTAAAATACCATAACCCACAGACTTCCAAGAATTTCAATTAAAAGTGAATCCTGCTATTTCTTTTAAAATATAAATTCAAGAGAAAACAGTGAGAATAATCCCCCATTACAGAATTTTTCAGTTTTGTTTATTGCTTAATGTCTTAAGTTGTGAGATTTCACATCTAAATATTACAAACAAAACAGTCTTAAGCCAAGTTAAAATCTTTTAAGCCTAATTAATGGTATAGCTTTAGAACCATTTGAAGCTTTCTTTGCTAAGTAAGGTTGATTAGCTTGCAGCAGAAACTCCTTCCACCCACCATCTCCTAAGATACCATAAGATGTCTTTGTATCAAGAGTGCTTGGTGCTGCAGTTGCTCCATTAAATGGATACTTAAACAACAAATAATCCCTCTCAAAAGTTCAATAGATACTTGATGACAAGTGTGGTCTTCAATCATTAACTCACAAGACACTTGTCAGTAAAAGACTAATCAAGGTTTCCTCTTCTATGTGCATGTGTGCACACGTGTACCTGTGTTTGTGGGTTTTTCAAAAAAATCCGAGGAGATTTGATGTTGTTTTGACATATGTTTAATGACAAACATTAACACAAATGAGCACGAGCTTCTAAAGCCCTTTCTGGACATTACTGCTTTACTCCAGTAGGCCATTACTGGCATAAAAACTTTGCATATATTTGTTGTAAAACTCACAGCCAGTTACTTCTGTCAACCGCCATTTCAGTTATTAATCTTTTGGTTATAATGTGCGTAGGCGGCTTTGAGGAAATTAGGTCATTTTGGATAAACAGCTTCATGTGCTGTCACCCAAACTGCAGAAGGTTCTTCAGTACATTTGTGGGGAAAATGGTGATAAACCCTAATGAGAGCATGCCTTTAATATTTGAACTAGATAGTAATAAAATCAACAAAAATAAAACATATTAAAATAAATAAATAAATAAAAATAATGAAATTAAGTAGGCTCAAACAAAGAGAACAAAGCTTATTAATCAAGCAGTACTTACAAGAAGGTTTTTCCTGATGGCTTCCAGTTTTCCTGCAGCTGCTGCTAATTCAGCATTAAGCCTTAGCCAGCACACAACATTTTGGCTCCCTCTCTCAACACACCTTGAAAAGGACATACCACATTGGTACATTAACAAAGAAATTGGTCTCACTTTATTACAAAAATTACAAATGACTCCTGATGAAAGACTTTCAGATAATCCCAGCAGTCTTTCATTACATATCTTGCTTTAGACCCATCTTTCTACACACTAGTGAGTCAGGCAAATATTTCTTTTATTATTGACTATAGCAGATTTTATGACAGGTATAGAAGGATATCTTAAGCAGAACTGAATGCAACCCTAGTGGGTCTACTCTGCAACTAGAAGTAATTTATATGTATCACTTTCATGATTTTACAATACAGGTGGAAATCAGACAGGCATTACACTTGAGTAGATTTCATCTAAAATTGATAAGTTTTTTACTGTTCTGTAATTAAATGAGAGCATGCTATAATACTAGGATGAATGGAGAAATCCTGCTGCCAGCTGCTCAAGGGAATCACAAGTGATAAGCCCTGTTTTACAGTCCAGGCAGCCAGACCAGGATGGATGTTTCAAGTGAAACATGTACATCTGGAGAATATTTCCCAACTGTTGCATCATAATGACAATTGAAAAGTCCTGGACAGCTACATCTTTTTTACCACTTTCTAGTAAAAATAAACGCATGTGTACATGTTGCTAAGTACTGAACGCTTCCCACTTTATCTCTGGTTGTTGTTACACGCTCCCCAGAAGGCTAAGCTGAGCCTACTAAAATGATAAAAAAATTCATGAACCAAAATTCCCACATCAGGGCTAGTTCAAGAGCTGATATATATATATATACCTCACTGAATTTTACTATATCGATGACCCAGGCACAGAGACCAGCTGCTTGGATTTTGTATGAACATAATTTGGGTTGAAATCTGGATCCTTTAAGTAATGTTCCTTGGTGACCTTCAGACAATTCTGAGAAATATGCTCCTTATCATAGTCGATTAAATCTTGGCAAGAGTCACCAACCTATGAGAAGTTGCGGTGTATATAATGTTCAATTTTTTGAGAAGCAGAAGCTAAATCTTACTTTAATCTCAAATGTTAAACTGGAATCCTGCACTAATTAATTTGTTTAGAAATGTTATTCAGCACAAAGCAAAAATATTTCCCCCAAAAGCCAGAAGTACTCACTGTCACAAACACAATTTATGATTTGTGTCTTCCTTGAGAAATTAGGGATAGATGGGATAAATACACTGAAATGCTCTCCCTTTCATTTTCTATTTTTGCATTCAATAGATCCCAGTGGTGCTCAGCCAAAGGTACAGAGAAAAGAGCAATGCAGGGTCACATCTTCTCCCCCTGTACTCAAGATGCAAGATAATGAAGTTGTGTTTTAGTTTCTCTTTTTCTGACTCTCTTTTTAAACTATTATTTTCCTCACTCATGTCAGATATTATCTGATGTCCCTTTGATAATTACCTTTCCTATAAAGATTTTTGTGGCTTTCCAGCTTTGGTCCTTGGGTCCTTTCCCTTTATGTGACAGTGTGCTGGTTTCAGCTGGGATAGAGTTAATTTTCTTCACAGTGGCTGGTATGGAGCCGTGTTTTGGATTTGTGCTGAACACAGGGTTGATAATATAGAGATGTTTTTCTTATTGCTGAGCAGAGCTTGCACAGAGCCAAGGCCTTATTTGCTTTTCCTACTGCAACACTGCTGAGGGGACTGGGGGTGCATGGGATGTTTGGAGGAGACACAGAAAGAGCAGTTTCATATCTTATTCAGTGACACAGACAGTGGGATCAAGTTCACCCTCAGCAAATTTGCAGATGATGCCAAAGTGAGCGATGTGAATGACATGCCTGAGGGATGGGGCATTATCTAGTAATTCAGGATAGGAGACCAGATAAGGTATCTGTACAAAAAAGCTGGGGGATTTTAGGGCAGTCTGTTACTCCTGAGGAGTTACTGAACACAGGGAGGAGCTCAGTAGCCTATGCCATTGCAGTAGGTAAGCTGCAAACATTTCACATTCCAGGTTCAAGTGCAAAAGCTGTAGCTAAAGAAGAGACTGAAGACTTTTTGCTAAAATTTTGAGACCCATGAACGTTTTTCCCCTCACTGTGACTTCTTCTTCCAAAGGTTTCCTTTTAGATAATCAGAGGAAACACCAAGAAGCCAAGGATTAGTTCAGTGTTGCACTGGAGCTTTCCCTAAATAGTAAAACATTCACTCCAGTTTAGAGGTATAGGAAAACATACAAAATTTGTCAAAACAGTCTCCATCTTTTGCCAAATTTGCCTTCTTCTTTTTATTCCTCAGTTCCAAGTCTGAAACCATAGGTCACAACAAGGGATAGAATGAGAGAAATGGAAATATCCTATATGGAAACACTGTACCTACTTAATGTCAGGTTTGGAAATTAGACAATCATCAGTTCAAGCAGCTTTGTCAAGACACTTGTTTTGGCTTAACAGTGGCTTAGATCAGTGACTTTATATCAGCTATCGTCAGTCTTACATGAAATCTGAGTGCCTCCACAACTTTCTGCAACAATTTAATTATCTGTTTAAAAGAGGATTATGATTTCATTGGTGCAAATTTATCTGGGAGAGTAACCCTGAGGGGCACTCTGTATCATCAGCAATTGTGTATTTGGAAAATTACCATACACACTTTTAAAGATACATTGCCTGAGGTTAAAGTCAGTTAGACTTGGTTCATCCTTATCCTTGTACCTCATGCTCATCTCACAGGCTTATTTCCTGTCAGGTCTTGCTTAAACCTAGTTCAATTACAGAGAAAGAAGACATTACAGTGATCAAGATGTTAATACTTGGATCAAGCACTCTGCATTGGCAGTAACAAGCCTCTGTAAGAATTTAATATCCTTACAAAATGTGTTTCTGCAATTGTCAGGGGCACTTTCCATGTACACGTTTATTAGATAGGACACACACAGATACTGTCTGTGGAAATAACAAATATTAGAAATGAATGTCCATTACATTATAAATGAGAAATTACTAATCAAGTTAAATACGTCCACCACCTCTTGTGATGTAGCTTGTATGATTGCAGTTCCCAATGTTTCTTGGTTTGCATCTTAGCAATGTATATTTTTATAATTTAATTATGCATTTACACTACAGTTTTTATCTGGTTTATATTTTCTCTAACACAGTTTGAGACCCTTGCTACTGAAATCAGCTGCAAGTAAAAAGTTTAGAACAGCCAGATGATCCTTCTGTTCAAGTTTCTAAGGCTATAACCTGATGAACAAGTATTATATTTACAGTATATTGCGCTTCTGATATGGCATGGTATTTTCCATTAAAATAAACCTCTACTATAAGTCACATGAGTGAATTATATTTCTGTCTCTTTTTTTTCCCTAATGCTTAGTTATTCTTTGCTTGCTGATGCCCTCCAAAAATATGTGACAGAGTAACTGGTTTTTAAGAGAGAAAAAATAAACCAGAACAGGTTGCAGATAAGCCTTAGGACAGTATGTCTCAAATCTACTACCCCTTACAAAGGGAAGGAGTTTTTCACGCCTGTTTCCAGAAGTTGAGTTCTCTTCACATCAATAACTTCTCCAGTATGAGCTTTTGGTGGCTAAATTGTTAGGAAAGCTGGACGCAGTGTGCCTTTAGCAATCAGACCATGAGTGGGGTGGCTCAATTATACCAAGTAAATGAAGAATGCAGCTGAGGGAGGTAAATAAAAAAAGGTGGCCAGTCTGGATCCTTTGTTCCTAATCTTCCGCTAGTGTCAGTATCACACATAAACTTACACCGTGCTCTGCACATTTTCTCTCTTTGAAGGGGTAGGTCCTATTTTAAAAGGCAATGGCATATGCACCTTCATGTATAAACTGCTCTGGCTGACAACATTCAGAGCACAAAAATGGCCAGCAAAATGACAGCAGTGTTATTGCCCACTGTTTTAAAACCTTACCAGTGTCATGTTTGTGGTAAGACCCTTGTTTATTACTATACAGGTGTGTAGCCCTGCCACGTTTATGTGGAATCCAGTCTGACCTCACTTTTCCTAATAAGTCTGATCTAAAGTGATTTCTATTCTTCACCTATTCTTTCTCAAAAAGTGAGTAATACTTCGCTCCAAGTCAATACCTCCAAGATATTTACTTCCTTAAGGTTGTAAAACTCAAAAAGCTCTTGTAAGTTCCAGTTTGAAGTCTATAGAACAGGAAAGCAAAAATAATTTTTTAAAAGGTGCCATATTTTAATCAGTTAGGAAGAGTCTTCACAAACTACTTAGCTGAAGATGTATTCTCATTTTCTGGGGGTTTTTTTGGTAGCACAAAAATGATAGAAGATTAGTGTTTAGAAACTATCATTAGCCTTATGAAACAGTTTTAGATTAATGTAGCACAAAATGACGCTTTCATTTCCAATGAAAACATTTCAGAAGTGCAATAAGGCAATGAACAGTGGAGTACAGTAATCATTAGTGTCAAGCACTGAACTTCATCCCTGAAACAAAGTGGCCCAAAGATGCGATTATCTCACAATAATCACTCTATGTGTTTCACCTAGCTGCTTAATGAAGTAATTAAAATTGTGTTAAGGGTGTATTTTGAACATCCAAATTTATCAGAAGCATATGGAACCAATACAGGAAAAGCATCACTGAAAAGTGTTTGGTAGGATGTTGAGCTGTTGGATCCCACTTGTACAAGTTTAATTAATTGCACTATTTGGACTTGAAACTTCATGGCCATTTTTAAGTCCTATATGAGATAAGGATCAGCAAAAGGCTGAAGTCTGTAGTTAGCATAACCCAGAGAAATATAAAGGTCTTCATCATGTCTTCATTTATCCCAGTATCAAAAACCACTTTTCTCTCAATAAAATTAGGATTAGACACAAGGTTGCTAGAAAGATATTGAATATCATCTAACGATAAGTATTTAAGAAACAAAATAGAAGAAAATGAGAGATCATTTTGATTGCTCGGACAGGACAGTCTTCCCTGTGTGTCAGTATCTGGACATAAAATTCTTGACAATTTGAAGTTTCCATAGCTTAAAATCAGGCATTAACAACTATTACAGTTATGAAATTCTCTCTGCAATATTGATAAATGACACAAGGTACATGAGATTTTGTAGCAAAATGCCAGACTTGAATGAGCCTTCCAATCTTTAAAGGCAGAGGAACTCCAATTTACAGCATTCCATACTGCTGGCACTTTATTTCAAAAGCCATGCTTGCAACTGTAGATGGAAATTTTAGACTCCTGATGAAATTATGCATTTCTGTTCATTCTGGGGTGAACACTAAAGCATGTAAGCCCCTGCATTTCCAACACAGACATTGATAACTAATGCTAATAGGCTGAACTGAGAGCAAAAAGAAGGAGAGTCAACACTGAAGACATATATTATCAGGACTGCTATTATAATCTTAAGATTCAAGGTTTGCACCTTGTAAGATGGTGGAATGAACTTCTGTATCAATTGAGTTATTCAATTTACCTACAGCCTCAAAGCCTTTAGAAATCTGAAGTGCTCAGATATGACTCTTTGACCTTTACTGTATTACAAATAGGTCTGATTCTCAAGATCCACATCCATTAAATGCTTGAATGAGCTCAGTATTTATTGTTCTTTCATCTCATTAAAACAGCTAAAAGGTTAGGAAAAGGCATAATGTAAAGAAAGGTCAAGTGGTAATCATGGTGTGAAATGCTGTTACACGTGTAAGTATAATAATTCTTTAGACTTTATGCTCCCTGGAGAGGAAGTTGTTCAAAACTGTTCACCTAAAAAGGTTTATTTTGTGCTAAATATAGCTCAACATCTGTAAATAGGAGAATTAGACTGACCTTTAGCTCCTCTGCATCTGCAATGGCCTTTTCTTGGCTCAGTTTCTCAGTCTGAAACCCTATCTTAGCAATCAAAGCCTCAGTACCTTGATTTTTCAGTTGCAGCTCTGCCTCTTGAGTAGCAAGTTCGGATTTTAGATCTTCTACCCACATGGCAAAAGGTAGTGCATTATTCAGATCGTTAGGCATGGTTCTGAGGCCCAAAAGCTGAACTGAAAACAAAATTCATGTTTCGTGAGTCTCTAACGAGAAGCATTGTCTTCTCATTTTTTGTATCTTTTTTCCATTTGTACCTGACAGAATTTTGTTGACATAAATAATTTAATAATGACAGCCTAAGTGCTCCCACTGCAGACCCCAGAGCTCGCCTGGGATGCTCAGATGTCTGTCCTGCTGCGGAGGCTGTGGCTGCAACCAGGTGTCTCAGCAGGGCAAAAGAGGTGCAGCTGTGGCACCTGGCAAAGACGCCAACGTAAAGGCAGAGGGATGTGAGGGATGTTACGGAAAATGCTGGGTATTCATTCTGAGCAGATAATTCCAGCAGAGCCTTGCTGAAAGGTTAAGGCACACTCAGAGACTGCTGAACAAAAACTACCTGTTAGTGTGCTGAAATAGCAATTCATTGCCTGCCAGCTGAGAAACTCATATCAAAATACCCAGCAACAATATCTTTTCACATATAAAGAAATTGTTTCAAATAACTGTGGGTTTGGCATGGTTTGGTGTTTTTTTTGTTTTTCTGCTAACCTACCAGTCATTTTGTCTGGAAGCTATTCAAGATATATTTTAACCAGAGGGGTCTTGTTAATCTGATCTGGATAGGGGTGATAAGACAAAGCAGAAGACAAATATTAAAGGGCTTAAATTTCAATCACATGGAAGGTCTTGAGGGCTCTCCTGATTTGGTGGGCTTCTGTAATCTTACAAAACCTACAAAATCTACCTTTTCAAAATGTGACTATTTGATTCGACAAAGCTGTAATACTGAGTTTTAACAGATGACTGTAGAGATCCCAAATCTCTCCACTCACTTTATTTTTCAATTTGTTTGAGCTGACTTTATGTCTTTCTCTTTGAGCAACATACTAAACAGTGCTTCATTTGATATTCTTCTGTAAAGCTCCAGAGTGCAGGGTAAAAATGGCTCAGTGCTCAAGTGCCTGGCACTGTGGGTCTGTCGGCCAGCACAGCATGCAGCACATGAAATTGTCCAATTACCATTTGGTCATCATCAAATTAGAAATCAGAGAAAAAGAGCATTTTAATAATTTACTAGCAGGGCTACTTTGTTAAAAACAGACTTTAAAAACTCAGCCACTCTTTTCTGTTGACCATTTTTTTTAAGGTCTTCAGCTGACAAAGTGGGAATGAGCCAGACAGCCCCCATTATTAACCTCATGCAGCAGCATCAAGATGCAGTGTTATGCAAAGACTGCAGCTGAGCATTTCATTTGCATAGAAGCACACAGAATTTTAGTTTTTCATAAAGAAATTGCTGGATTATGGTTTTTCTTCAGCATTTGCAAAGGGGATTAGGGAACACATGTGTGGGTGGGATGGGGTAAAGGCTTCCAAACAGTTTCCCCTCCTTTCTGTCTTTGTGGGTTGATCAACCACCAATGAAATGTAAACAGAAGCACTGACTAGGAGCTAGAGTGGCACTAGCCTCACAAGGAGGTGACAATAGCTGATAGAAAGGCTTCATACATGTCCCTCCTGCTTTCCTCCCTCAGCTGGTCACCGGTCATCCACAAAATCCCCGCTATGGAGCTGCCTCTTCTCTCTCCCTCGGTTTAGCTTTTACTGTGGCACTTGCTTCCCCTCCCACCATTTTACTGTAGCCCCACTACACTTCCCCTCCCTCCAGACTTTGTTCTTGCTTAAATTGATAGTCCCCTCTTTCCAAAGGCAGCTAAAGAGCTCAAAGAGTTTCTATACAAAGAAAAAAGACATAAACCCCAGATTCAAAAATCAGGTCGTTTCAAAGAAACACACAAAAATGCCACCCCACAACTAATTGGTCTAATGAAAAGATGACGCAACAGCCATGTTTTATGTGCAGTGAACCCAAGATTACTTATAAAGAATGAAAGAAAAGATTGCAATTTTCACAGTTTACCTGGAAATTTACTGCCTTCTTTCTTTCTTAAGAAAGCTTCTGCATGTTATCTACCAAGTGCTCCAGGTGTCATGACATCCTCTTGCTTTTTTTGTCTAGGAGGATATTATAAAGCATTATTTGCTCCAGAAGACTGTTTGGAGTGGTGTCATTGTACCTCCTATTGTTATGGCTGTACTTGGCACTCAGCACATTCACCCTGGTGTGGGCAGAAGCCATGAAATCACCATAAACCATGAAGTGGAGTTCTGGATGAGTGGCTGTGCATACCCAAGGAAAAAGAACAAATGGAAACACAGGAACAAAGAAATGCTTCCAAAATTAAGTATATCTGCATAAGTTAAGTATATCCATATATGTTTCTAAGGATGGCTCATTCACAAAACTCTTCTCCAATCTACCCTAAATACAATGTCAGCATGTAAAAAACATTAAAGCAAAATGAACCTTCCCCAACTGTTTTGCATATAAATTAATTAATTTTGCACTGGCATTCATCAGGTCTTCATCACCACAGAAGCTCAGTGCTTCAACATACTTTATTGTTTTTTGATAAACACTCCTAAAAATTAGAAACAGAGATTAAATCAGTTCACTATACTGCTATATGCAGAGTTAATACTCTATGGATTTTCTGCTTCACCTCTGGAACTCCTGTCTAGGAGAAATCCTCTATAGGTTAAAGAAATAGAGTAGAGTGGTTGTTCTAATCACACTGGTCCCCACACACTTCATATACTATCAAATTCCTATTTGGACTGAAGTGCATTTTTGCCATTAACTTCAGTTTGAACAGAACTGAACACCACAATTTAGATTTCTGAAGTTGTACCATCCCTGCTTATCTGTGCTTCTGAAAGATAGACTAACAAATTGTAATGAGGGCAGGCTTGTCTTGGTTTGAAAGACAGGTGTACGCCAAGGAAGGCATGAGCCTCCCTTGGAATGAAAAATGTAAGCCCCCTCCCTCCAAATTATTATTATTTTGAAATTAGGGGTTTTCAGGCAATTATATGAAAAATAGGAATAACAGTTCTTTACTAGTATATGTGACAAATCAATAATACAGGAAATACTAGCTTAACCTGACAGAGTCAGGGTACGACCTGACATCCTGCCGGGCAGGCTGGTGGTAGCAGTCTGGTCAGGGGATAGCTGCAGTTCTCTTTGAAGTGGTTCTGTTGAAGCAGTGATGCTGTAGAAAGGTCTGGTCCTCTTCAGAAGGTCCAGTGGTGGTTAGGGAGCTCTTGTCCTTTGGCAATCCAGTAGGTAGGGCTGCCTGTGGTGATCCAAACCTCAGATTATATCCAGGAGGGAATGCGTGTTTCCTCCTCCTGGGCGGAGCATCTCACAGTGGGGTGATGTAATTCTGTAAGTCATGCAGTGGGTCCTTGATAGCCCATTGAACAGAGATAGCTCTCCGAGGGAGTTATCAGGGGTGACTCATGGCAGGAGATAACGAGCACTGCCCCACCTGCTTTAAGAGCTTGTAAAATGACAACAGAATACATACTTTTGGTTACATCTTACATTGTAACCTAGGACAAGGCTTTAGACCACTGTGGAGTCCTTCAAAAAGCTGAGCCTCTAGATACCAGAAAATGTCAGAAAATCAGCAACATTTCTGTGCTGAAGTGACCTTCTATCAGCTTCAGGGGGTATTTGACCAGAAGAGTAGCTATGACTTCATGGAGTTCAGATTGACTCTGAGCTGTGACAGTGGACACTCTTCCCTATGTGCCACCCAGGCATCAAACCACCGGCTCCAACTCCAGCTGCAGGCAAATCTCAGCACATGGCAGAAGGGACCCCAGAGCATTACTGTGGCCCTGTGTTGGGTCCCACCCAGCACCATGTGGGGCTTCTCTCTCATCCCAGGGACCAGAATCAGCTGGAGACCGGAAATTTCTTTTCACATACTATGTAAAAATCAAAACAGTCTAGGCACATTTAAAACGGCTCCGGACGGTGGTTGAGTCATGTGTTTCTGAGCAAAATGCAGAGGTAAAATGCCTGTCTTTATTCACCTCTGACAGCAAGAAGAGGAGCTCAGGATCAAAGTTCCTTTTTCTAAATTTGTTGAGAACTGAACTAGCAAATACAAGATACCACTCCACTCCTTTGAATTAGAGTATCCGAGGATAAACAAGAAATAAGAAATCCCCAGAATTAATTTTTCTTTGTTTTAAAGGACCCTATCCACATATATTATGAGAATAAATTCATATACATGTCTAAGGAAGAGTACTATATGCAAAATTAAAAGGGAAATACTAAGATAACCTGTTTAACTCCATCACTGTAACTAGCTTTCATTTTGTCCTCTATGACTTCTAGCACACTTAAACTTTATCATTTGTAGAGTCACATCTCCCTCATTTTAATGATTATTTATTGCATTCTGTACAAGATGAACCCAGTTCAATTAATCAAGGGAAGCCTAAAAATCAATTAATATGAATTAAATGAGCTACACCAACTCTTAGGAAAGTCACACATAATTTACCAAAGCATTGTCAATAATGCTAAGGGAACTTTGGGAAAATTGCTCATGAGTGGCTGTTGATGCAGTCAAATGTTTTAAGCCTACATCATTAATATTACAATCAGGTTGATGCAGAAAGGCTTGCCATTTTTCTCAGTAAGAAAACTCATTATTTTCTTGTGCTTTTCAGAGCTAGATTAGAAGAATACTTATTTCACCTATGATCAGAAAAACAGAAATTAAAGCAAGAACTAAATAAAGAATGATTTGCATTTAAGGAAAGCAGAGGCAAATTGCTTTACAAATAGGAAAAACCAGAACATCATTAGTGGAAGCAAAGCAGCATAAATTCATCTTTTAAAAAATTGTTTGTAAAAGCAAGGCTAGTCAGCAGGAACAGACATTTTATGCAGATTTGAGCAGCATTTAGCTTCCAACTGAAATGTGTTTCAGCCCTTTTCTCCTTTTCCCATTGTTTGTGACACACACGCACCCTGCAGTACAGCTCTTCCCAGTGAAAGACAACCTCCTTACACATGATCCTTATGAGAGGTCTCTACTCAGCAGCCCTGAAAAGCCCTCTAACAACAGTTTCATTTGTAAATCAGTGAGGGACAGAGCGGGTTCCGGTAGAGCTGGAAGTGGCCCGAGACAACTTGTCTCAATGGGGCAAAATAACTATTGTTACAGAGCTTAACAAAATGGCACAGCATGGGAGACACGCCGAGCCAGAGAGCAGCTGGTTGTAATTCACACTGGTTTTCAGAAAACACTAATCGTTCCCGAACAGACCTCTTTGAGGATTGGTCTTCCCTGCATTTTCAATTTGTCACTTTCTCTTATGATAAGGTCAGCGGTGACAGCACTTCCTGACATTAACAGCTGTGGCTTTTAAAAGGGTCATTGTGGAACTACTAATTGCAGTAATTTCATTAGCATAAATTATTTATTCTGCCATTCATTTATCTCCAGGATTTTTTTTTTAATACTACATTGTACTTTTCAATATATGCTCATTCGGGGTTGTAAGCAAAGGAAATTATTATTGCTAATTTAGCCTTCTTTATAGGGGGAAAAGAAAGCAAACAAAAAAGCGTTGATACAGTAAGAAAATCTGATTTAACAGCAGTTCACTAGAAAACATAAAGTAGTTTGAAGCCAAAAAAGAAGATTAAGCTGGTACAAATCAAAACCACTCATTAGTGCTAAAGACAACTGAGCATTAAACCTATATGCATTTTGAAAGAAAATATAATGGTGAAGTAGGTTCATTCTTATACAATCTCTCTACTCTAGGCTTGGCTGATGGACTTTAAACATGCAAAAAACCCCCAAGGCAAGTTACAAGTAGTTTATACAGGAATTTTGCCTGCATCCTCCCTCTATCTTTTCTCAGGATGTAAAATAGTCATTACTATCAAATATATAAATCTTAACTCTTTGCAGTTAGGTTGAGCTAGCTGAAACATGCCAAACAAAGAACAAAAAAGACCAATGTCACTGAAAATCAGCACATGTTGCAGGCAATTATCAAAACTGAGAAAAAAAGCCAAGTCAGTGTTTGTTTGAAGGAAAAGGTAACTGGGAAGTGTGATTGGGTGGATGGCGGGGAGTTTAAGAGGCAAGGAGAGAAAGTGAAATATTACTCCAGGTGGCTTCTTTGCCACACTGCACGTTGTAAAATACCTTGGAGTATGATGAACTAAGAGCATAGTGAATTTATCCTTAGTATCCTTAACAATGTGTGCTGTTTGGTGCTAAGCAGCAGAGAAACAGCGTAAAAAACAGTATACCACAATAAAATACTCAGAGATGATAGAGATGTACATGGTTGTTATTTTAAAAGAGATGAATTAAACAATCCTGATCCTTTTATTCTGCACTGAGTGATATGTGACACCACATGAAAGTAAGAAAGGGGGGGTGCCTGTCATGCTGAATTTGGACACAGATTATTTTAAAATACTGTAGATCGTGTTTTATATCAAATAAGGTATAAAGGCACTTTTGTAAGTTCATGAAGCTCAGTACACAGATTTCAGACCTGCTACGCCCTGTTCTTTTCTTGTGCTCTTTTAAAATGAGGTTTAGCAATTTCAGTACTGAAACAGAAGAGGGCTCTTTTCCTCTCCTCTCTCCCAAGAAATCAAAGACATCAGAATTGATTAAATTTCTGATTATTTCCATTTTCCTTCAAATACCTCTGAACTCACTGCTTCTTGTCCTTAACCCACACATTGGCCAATGTCCTTCCAGGTGAAAAGGGTCTCGCAATGCCTACTTCCAACAGGCACCACAGTTAGAGAGGATCACTTGTTCTTTCTGTTCAGATACTTTCACACAGGGGAAAAGGGATGTTCACAGCAGCAACCTTCACAGAACATACTGACCATGCAGCTCACCATCTCCCTGCTGAGCTCAACCTGACCCACTTCTTTCCCTGGATAGACTGTATCTTCCAGAAGGGTAATTGTCTTGAAAACAAAGAGATAGAGAAAAAAACCGCAAACCAACCCCCCAAAATTTTCTTTCTCGGTTCCCACAATCACTGTTAGTTTTTTACAGCTTTCCTTCATTGTTTAAACTCAGAAATTTTCATTTTTTTAAAGGAATATAAATATGATGCCATATTTGTATTGAACTCTTGAGAGAAAAAAATATCATTAGCTTAACTTCAAGCTACCCTAATGAAATGTAATCTGTAATATTGTTGCACAGCATTAAACAAAAAATCCTTTATGAATTACTATTGCTCAAGTTTTTGAAAGTGTGAAAAAGACTAAGTGTCAGTTATGCCAAAATAATCCCTCAGTAGTAGATCTCACCCTGCTGATCAGTGATAAGGGACCGGATGATTGCAGTACATTTCAGAAGCCCAGTGAGCACTAGCTAATAGGATTTCTGTGCTAAGAACAAAGGACTTTCCTGAAGTATCTAAAAGGGAGCAAGCAAAATAACATGTTAACATACCAGCACTAGAGAGAAGGAGAGGAGACCACCTCCCATAAATCTTTGATGGAGAGGGGATGGCAGACTCTAGGATTCCCTCTTCTTCAGGGTGGTCCTTTTCCACCCTGCCCCTCTCATTCTTTTGATATCCTAATACATCTCTGCAACTGTCCTGTTGCCCCTCCCTTTACTAACTTGACCATTCTGCCTTGACTTTCCTTTTACTCCTCCTCAGACCCTTTGCTTTACACCTCTCCTACCATTCTGGTTCAGTTTTGCATTTTCTTCCTGTCTCCCCTTCTCTCCCCACCCATAACACTGACATAGTTTCTCTATTATTTCAATGCCTCTGTCCTGAGTGCCCTTTCCTCATCACTTTAAAATCTTTCCCCTGCCTCATCCTATTATTTTTTTGCATTCTGCTCTTTGTTTGTTGGTCTTCCCATCGGCTGCACATGACTCGTGCACCCAGTGCTGCTTCACGTACATTGGTGACACAAAACACTTAATTCCCTGTCAATAAAGTGTCATGTTATCTTGTGAGTTGACATTTATTTCACTTGCTAGGAATCAAACAGGAAAGATACTTACGAGGAGCAGTTAGCACCAATGTGAGAAAAGAAACTTATTAACAGGTGCTAAGATCAGTGAAATCTTTCTTAAATATCTAAAAAGAAAAGAATTATAGAGGAACATAATGCTTAAATTTTTTTAAATAATCCCCCCAAAAGTTTATCAATATACTATACATTATATGTATAATTATTATATATTTATATACAGTAATATTAAATGACTAAATTCTGGTGACCAGATGTATTTTCACAGCAGAAAAATATAATTATTTAAGGATATGAGAAAAGAATATATTTAGGTCAAAGTAAATAGTATTTTCTTTTCTCCATCAAATCCTCTCTGTTTCTTTCAAATAAGAAGCTGGTATCACATTAAAAATTAATGCAATTGGATATCCCCCCCAAGCTCAGCAGACAACAAATAACTATCCTGGTGACACTATAAGTCTCTGTTAAAATAAAGCAGGGGCAGCTGGTGGAACCTACAAATGCCAGGTTTATTTGCAAACATCTCTCCCTCCCCCGCAGTCCTACAGGAGGCATCCGTGTGCCGCCGGAGTGCCGCAGGAGCGGCAGCCAGGGAGCCTGCACCGGGTCCCGCAGCCCCGCTCCCCTCACGGCCCCGGGGACACGGAGCGCCAGCGGGTTCCCTGGAAGCATCACCAGACATCCCTTCTCCTCTCCTTCACCCTCATTTCACCACTATTGCTGTATTTTGTATGGGTCTGAATGGAGGGTAAACACTGCAAATGCAGAGAGTTGCCTGGTGCTACACTCGACTGAAACCAGAAGACTCTTCCTTGGGAATTCCCGAAATCCTCAGCCTTACACGATTAAAACCCCCCTATCCAAATAAATGGTCCCAAATATAACAGCACCCCAGAACGAACCTTCTGCAGTGGCAATTGCTGAAGGAAAGTAAGCATTTCCCAGATCTACGTGAGTAACTCCAGCAGTCTCACTGCCAGCATGGCAGTTGCTGCATGTTGTCCCGCACTAGGAAGGACATCAGAGGCAGCTTGCTAAAACTCTCAGAAGAATATGAGAATATTCCTTTTCCCTGAACAGAAACTCACTAATGCATGTGGTTTGTTTGGGTTTTTTTTCTGAAAACAAACATGTCATAGTCTGCATCAATCAGCAACAAAAAGAGAATAATTGCCCAGATACTAAAATGCTAAATGCATTTGCCATGTGGTGCCATGGATTGCCTTTACAGGGGAAATTTCTACCTTTCTATTTGCTGAATAGACGGAGAACTCGTTGGTTCGCCTGGACTGTGCACAGCAATATTTCAGCCTCACTTGCTACAGCTCTACTGAACATATTTAACTGAATTGGAAAGGGCTAAATAAACTCTGTATCTATAAGATCCTAAAAAGTCTAGAATAGAAGGATTCTGCAAAGACAGTGTTATGAATTACTTGCTTCTCTTTCCCTCACTTCTCTGCCTGTGCTAAACAGCTCCCTAAACTCTCCTGAAGGAAATCAGACAGTGATCATACTGTTAAATTCAACTTTTAGCAAGGCTGAGCCTGAACAGCACCAATGGCAATAAGTATGCAGGAAGGAGTAAAAAGAGTGTTGTTTTTTCCCAGCTTATTCAGTTATCGATCTTTCAGTGATCTCCATCACTTTCTTAGGAAACTGACGAGCTTGAAACTGTACCTCCACACCTTCAGCTTCCTCAATGAACCTCCTGCTGCTGGAGGGAAGGGCCTCCCATGGCCGCTCACGAAGCCAGTCAATAGCAGGGCAGGTAACTATGGCAAGGAAGTTCCCAGCCTACCCTCACACCACGGCACGGATGGGACAGAAACACAGGACATTCTGCCAGAGAAGAGGGAGGGAACGGGGAGAAAAAAGAATCACACAGCAAGTTGAGGCCATCAAAGAGAGGCATGCAATGAACCATGGTCCAGCACCAGCCAGTACACAGCTGAGGCTCTAAGCCAAATTTGGCAGCTAATAAACTTCGTCAGCAACCTTGGGCAAATAGGTTTCACACCTTTTCCCTTGTACAAACATGGTGCTTTTGCAGCTTCCTTCAGCTCTCTCCACGTTGGCATCAGTTACTCAGTTTGATGGCTATAGATGATAAGGCAGGCACAGGAACTGGCTGGCATGCAGACAGCTGCTCATGGTGACAGAATCCCAGCTCTTGAATTTCTAAATCCATTCAAGCCTCTTCCTGCCACTTTAATATGCAGTGCGACCCCTCCAAAAAAGCAGGAAGAAAAGGAGCTTTGGATCTTAGTTTGCATGGGAATTTTTAGGGGCGATTCTTAATAAAAGTGGAAAGAGATGTCCAAAAAGAGTAGGCTAAAATATTCAAAAGAAAATAAAACTGTGACTTGGTCTTGATATCACCAAGTCTACACAAAGCAACACGCATTTGAGAAGGAAGGGTTATTGCAGTCCTCAGTTATATCTGTGAACCTACTTACTGCAGTTAGCACATGCTTTGGCCATTGTATATGCTCTTGGTTAATTGGTAAAATGACAGCCATCAGGCTGTTAAGACAAGAATGGAGTCTCTCCTATATGCTTCTTACTAAAGGAGTTATTTCTATTGTACAGGGCCTCTCAAACCATATGGCACTGATGTTGTTAATTCCAATAGAAAACATCCAAATGGTTTCAGAAGAGCTTATAACTTGTCCAACAGCCGCAAGAGCCAGGACAGAGCCCAGTCAGGCCTGCCAGGAAAGTGACGAGTTTATTCTTCCTTTGGACTAATTGGGAATTGACATTCCTATTAAGATAAAACTGGATAAAAAAGGAAGAAGAGCAGAAAGCTGAAAGAAAATAAGTAAAAAGAGAAGTGATGAAAGGAAGAAGTTGACCTGGTTCAATACTTTCCTGAGTTTTAAAGCAGTCAGATGGGAGAGATAAAGTGATGAGGAGACAGTAACAACAGAAAAGGGTTCAATGGTATCTGGAAAGTATATTAAATGGAAAATGGAAAGGAATTGCTACTATCTCATAGTTTCTAAAAATACACACCTGCACTAGAAAACACAAGACAGGAATTTATGCAAATAACTGAGATAGTAAGACCAGGTCAAACCAAGAATAGCCAGGTTGTCCGGGAATGTTACAAAGATAGGCCAATCAGCAAGTTGGCTTAAGGTACAGAAGAAATCATCTACTTTGAATGCTTGAAGAGGCAAATGGTAGAAATGTCCACGTAGAATTCTAGACAAGTGGTGAAAATTACACTAAAACTGTATAAAGACTCAGAAAGATCTTGAAATTTACTGCTGACGTGAAAGGTGAGCACACACAAAAGAAACAATCAAAAAGGTACAAGAATATATGGTCTCTACCACAAAACTCTGAATCAGAGAAGAAAAAATGTAGGGGAAGGATCTGCTAGGTCTGTTTTGCGACTCTTGAACACTGTTGGGTTTTCTCAATTTGTTTCTTGGTTATACTTCACTTAGACATTGTTTCTCCCTCTTGTCACCTCATTTTCTGAAAAAATTCTATGCTCAGTTGTCATACCAAGACTCACAGTGTCTCAACTCCATGTTGAAGCCCAGGGAACTTAATTTTCTCCTTTATTCCTCTAGCAGCCACCTTCTCGGATCTGCACATCGTCCCTGCTATGGTAGCAGCAGCAATGGGGAGTATGGAGAGATCTGTCCCTGCTTTGATGTGCTTCTCACAAGTGCCCTTGCCATAGCAGTGGTGCCAAATGGAATCTATCACACCTCCGAAGCTGCAAACCATACACAGACTTGCTTGAAGTTTCATCTTCCACATCCTCCTACACTCCTCACATTGCTCATATATGGACTTAACTCTCTAAGTACTGGACTGCAAGAAGAGTTCAAATCAGAGTCTCAGGCTGTTTGCCAGAAACAAATCATAATTTAGTGTTTTGTTTAGTCTTGTATCCTAAGTAATATTTTATTCTCCCTAAATATTGAAAAATTGTATGGGACAAGTACTGTTTATACCCATCTTACATTGAACTTCAGGGAAGAGGTTGCTTTCCCTACCCAATGTAATTTGTTAGGAGTTATTTAGAAGAATTACTTGTATATATAAGGAGCTGGTTTATATGAACTGCAGACCCCTGAGAAGGCAATCTGGGCTTTTAGGATTGTTTACCTTAAACCTTACTCTAGAATCTAAATTCTAGACCTACTAAGTGATACCCAGAACTCCTCTGTTCTCTCCTTGCCCTTGGCAGATGCATTCAAAAACATAAGCACAATTTTACAAGTAAAGGTTTATAAAGCAGTAGATAACAATTGAATTAAACTGTTATGAAGGCTAAGAAGAGAGAAAGCAGATGAGAGGATCTGCAAAATTGATTCTAGAAACCTTGCAGGGAATGAAGAGAAATGATCAAATCCAATAAAAAGGTAGTGATAGGTAAAATGAGTTACTTACACAAAAACATGGCAGATTATTGTATCAGGATGAAGTGCATAACAATCTCTCAATCCTTTAATAAATTACTTCTTGGAATATCTAAACCTAGAGCTCAAACTGTAACACACTATTCATAATTTCCATTATTTTTCCTTAAAACACATAGCTAAGAGATTTTTACTATATTGTATTGTTAGGCAGGAAATTCCAGCACAGCCTTGGATATAATATAATACCCTGAGTAGATAACTATCTATTTGTTAATAACTTTTTGTGAATAAAAACATAGGATATAGCATATACTTGTAAACATAGTCATAAAAAGAATGTAACCAGATCCTGACCACAGCATAACCCTTCTTTCTCCTTTAGCTTTCATGAATTTTGGTAAATTCTCACCAGGCGTAGATTTGATATGGCGTGTTTTCAGGGTTCATTTGCATTCTCCCCAGTGAATTCCCTATACTACAAAGGACCTTGTGCACTGCTTGCTTTGCACACAGAATAATGAAGATGCCATGTGATCTGACAGCAAGAGAGCTGTGAGGAAAATTGAGTAATTATTACTGACTACATTTTGAACAATCTTTGCATAAGCAAGAAGGTCTTATTTTGAAAACATTTATCTTTTGTCCAAGCCATATATTACAGTTTAATTTGACAGAAGGAAAAAACCCAAAGGATAGGAAATCCTCCATGTAAAAAATGAAGACTATCTTGCAAGACAACCAGGCTATAAACATTACCGTGAAGATATTTCATATAGAAATAGAAAAATGTAGTAAGTTCTCCAAGATAGACTCACCCCTTTCTTTGAGGATTTTTGAGATACAACTGAGTAATGAAGACAATCACTGTGGAAAAAAGAGCTTTTATCTTGTGAAATCCATATCAACTTCCATGTAGCATTCACCATTCCTAAGAACACAAACCCCCTGTTTTCTCAAGGGTCCATTTGATCCTCACACTTACACGTCACTCTCTCTACAGGTGTGCATCTTACACTGTATTTTTTGGCCCAGCCTCTTTCTGATCATCACGAAAATGCAAACCCTCTAGGTTCACTAAGTGCTTCAAACAGAGCAAGAGAGAAAACTAAAGAGCACCTTGGCACATACTTGACCACTGGTTTGATGGGGCCCATCCTATTTAAGCATGGGGGCACTCTCATGGTTTTACCACATGAAACGAAGCAGTGCTGCAGCAGGAGTGAGGAGCTGCACAGACCAGGAATTTGTCCTGACCAGCTCTATGCCACCTACATCATTTTCTGAGCCGAGCACAGGAAAAGCTAAGCCATACGGATGCCAGCCACTTGACGCTACTACTCCTCAGGACCACAAAATGCCCTTCATAATTTTACTAATACAGATGTATCCTTAGAAGTCAGCTCTCTGAGTGCTCAAGAAGAGATGGCTGACATCCAAATCAGAAAAGCCTGGAGCTTTTCATACAGAAACAGGAACTCTGTAAGAGTCTGCCAACTGCAGAAACAGATGTTTTCTGTGCTACAGAACTTAGAAATCCTCTATAGCTACTCCCCACTGAATCAAACAAAACAAACAACAAAAAATAAACCTGAACCAAAAATCAAAACAAATCTGGGGTCAGTGTTAGTTTAACATAGAACCATAAACCCTAAAAACATAGTTCATTTTGGCTGGGATTTAAGCACTCAAGCAGATGGATGTGTATTTATGCCCTCAAAGGAAAAACCATGAGAGCTGGCCAAAAGCTGAGCTCTGATGGCGCTCCACAAGTTCCTCTCAGATTCACAGATAAAAATAGATGCTCTGTCAGTGGCAAAACAAACCACAAGGAAAAGGCTAATGTGTCCTGATGAAAGAGGATTTGGAAATGAAAGACAATCATTTAAAAGAAATCATAAAAATATGGACGAGATTGCCTGTGGCAATGCAGGACACCCATTCTGCCTATGTTTGACTTTAATTCTGGTTGAAGCACGAAAATACTGTACTGCTAAGTTCCATAGCAAATGGGGAGCCAGCTAAATCCTGACAGGACTATAGAAAGAGAAGATCATTATAAGGATGCGATGACTAAAGTAGTCATGCCAAATTGGAAGGAAACTGGAGAAATGGCAATCCCCTAAAACTAGAAAATTTCAGTCTTACTGCTGGAAATTCACAACAGCCACTGAGGGACTGTAAACTTTACATGAGGAAAATACGCTATGAAGAAATTTGCTCAAGGAAGGAGGAGCAAGTATTTGTAGTATCCATCAGCAGCTCATGAAGAATATTTGCTACACATGGGCTGAATCACAGATTCAGTTCAAAAGAAAAATCAGTTAACATGTCTGACTTTAGAATATATAGTAATATTTAAGAGCACTGAGGAGACTGAAGTAAGAACTGGAAAACATGCAAAGATGAAATGTTGCAAAGAGCATACTTGCTGGAAAGAGTACATTTGAGGGTATGCTTATGTAGGGCATGAGGGCTGCCAGGCCTTTAGGCATGGTGTTCACATCTTTGGGGAAAAGCTTAAGGGTCACCATGACAAGTAAAGTAAAATCAGATGGAGCTCCAGAGACAGTAAGACTGACTGATCTCATCATATTCATGCTTTTGAGAAATAATTGCTTCTTCTGGCCTTTACTTTTCCAAGAAATTTTGGTGATGTACTGAATACTTAAGAGTGATTACTGCATGGAGATTTGGGATATTGAAAAAATTCTGAAACCTGAGTAAATCACTGAGCTTTAGAAACATCTCATCTTGTGTGTGCCTTAGACCCATCAGCACATTAACATTTACAGTGTTTAGCCATCATGCTTTTTGCTTGAGTATCATTCTTCCTTTATAATTTACTTCATCATTCATTATGAAAGCTTTTTAAATTCTCATGTACATATCTGTCCTCACGTACCCTTCAGCTGTGGACCCATATTTTATAATGGAGCAATGCATTCTCTTCACGTGACATCCTTTCAACTCAAATTTGTACATACACACATGGCATGTTCTCAGTATACTGACAGCAGAATTGATTGCAATGTCCAGATTGAAAACAAGCAAAACAAAACCAGCACAAACCCAAAGAGAGTCAAAGAACAGCCCTGTGTAGTTTTGGTTCCTGAGCTACAGATTCCTCAGCATAAACAGAACTGCAGGATGTAAGAGTATAAGTGGCACAAGTGGTTTAATGTAGGATGTTGATTTTTCCAGAATGAAAGGGAAAAATGAGACTATATCACTTCACTGAGCTTTAACATTATGAAACTGTCTAAATTCATCCTTTTGTTCTCTTTCACATTATATTAGTCTTTTACTGTTCAGTTCTAGGGAAATGAGGAGGTGATAGGTCACCCTGCACTAACTAAAAGTTTATAGAGATATCTACCAGTGTGTTAACACATGAAATTTATGTCTCCTTCAGTACTATAATGTCACTACTTTGCTTCCCTGCAACATGAATAGGTATCTCCTGTTCTTGCCCCCAGAAGTGCTAATTTGCACAGCAGGGGACTGGTGAAATTGTTGCAAGATAAAAGGAGTTTGAAAGCTGGCTTTCAAAAAGCCCTTAAAAAGAAAAGGAAAAAAAAAAAAAGAAGGAAAGGAAAGAAAAGAAAAGAAGAAATTACTGTGGGAATAAGGAAAATATAAAGGGTAAAAATGTGAAAGGAGAAAATGAAGACAGATATTAGAAATAATTTTTCCCTATCCTTTCTTAAAAACGATACAAACACAATAGTCATGAAACAGAGACAAATAGCACAGTCAGAAAGAGATATGCAGAAGGTAAGCACCACTATTGACCATGTCACTGAAGTCTGTAAAAGTGAAAATGATACAGAATATCTCACACTAGATTGTATACAAGTCTCCACTGGCCTTTAAGTTGCAGAATAAATCTGTGGAATGACGAAGTAATGGCAACAAAATTAGAGATAGGAGGGAACTTCAGCAAAACTTAAGGAGGATTGGAAAAAGAGAAAAAGGGGGAAAAAAGACAAAGTGGTATGTTACAAATGTAAGAACTTGGTAAAAGCTCATAGTCAAATCAGAATGCTCTTTAGAACAGTGGTGGTTAAACACCTCAAAAAATTGAGAAACAGAGCCCGTGTAGAAGATTACTGTGGAATAATCTGCTATATGAAGGCTCTTCTCATCCCCAATCAAGCTGATCATTTTCATACAAAAAGTATGGGGCATATATCCCTTTCAAAACATTCTCTTTCTTGAGGGTTAATGGTTTTCAGACTTCTCATTTTCTTACCAGCTACACAGATGTTTCAGATGACTTGTGAAACTGAAGCCTACATAACCTGAAAGTTCCCAAAAGATGCTACTGCAAAACAAGTTTTTCCAGCTACTGCTTCCCAACTCTTGGGAGAGAACTACAGTCTCCCTCCAAAACAATGTCTCTAAAACAGAGTTTAGGAGAGACACTTGTTGTAATTGTGGTATCATATTAATATTTATTGCTAGAAAGTTTTAAATCCCAAACCAGCTACATGGATATTTTTACTTTTCCAGTTTTAAATGGCATAGGAAAAATAGAAAGAATTAACATTTTCTGTGAAATTTCATTTGTGCAAATACTTAAGACTTGAATACACGTATAGAATTACTGCATGTGTAATTAAGGAACATAGTTACAATTGCATTAACAGCACCACAAACTCCGCATGAGCACCCCGCTTCTCTCCGAAGTGCATCATTACGTCCAAGATGTAAGACCATGAAACTGAGACACAGAGCAGCTATGTGACTTTCCTATGAACAGGCAGGAAGTCAACAGATCTAGGAGCAAACTTGGTGTACACCAAGCCTCCACATAGGCAGGTTATTACAGGGGTAACACAAGAGAGGCAAATTTGGCGCCACACGTCAGCAAGTAAGCTTTCAAGAGAAGTATGCCAACATATGCTGGGTTATGAGATAACTGAAATATGTTGCTATTTTGATCGTCTTATTGCTGTTTCTTGCCCCTGAAATATGCCTTACTTTCTACTGCAGCCACACTCTCGGGAACCACCTCCAGCAGTGTTCTTTGATGTCCATCAGGCCCAACGCTCAGACTTCTTTTCTAACTCCTGCAAGTACGACCTTCATGTCTTCATCACCGAGCAGATCTGGAACCTCTCCTGTGAAAAGACAAAGGGGTAGGTAGGAGACACCTTACACAACACATGACAAATAATCTTCTACATGGTATTTAGCCCAGTGGGGTTTAAGCACATAACAAGAGCTATGGTATGATACTACATATATCTAGTAACAAAACAGCCTCCTCCTGTTCTCTATGTCTTTTTGCATAAAAGGAACTATTCTTTTTTTTTTCTTCTTTTTTTCCTAAGGGATAGGAAACAGCATTGTTTTGAATTTGCCCTGATAGCAAGTCCACTTATAAATTAAGTTCCCCTCAGAATAGTGGTTCCTTTTTTTACAGGCTGTTGGTAAATTGTTTACCAGTCTGGTTGCAAAAGTAAACATAACTTTTTAAAAAAGTCTTTCAAGATGCACTCCAGCTGTCCAGATGTGCATTTTTAATTCCATCCTATCCCCACATCCCCACATTCAGAGTCCAGATTATCTAATCTTCAAAACATGGGTGAAGCTTCACTGCTGCATGCTACATTTGTGCTGTCACAGGGACATTGCTTGAAATTAGTGAAATCACACCAAAGCAAACATAACACTAAGTCAAAGAGAGATTCTCCTTTCCCCCCAAATCAATGTATTTATGCATGATAAGCCTTAGCAATTTGTCTCCTCAATGGGCCATACTTTCTTAAGCAAGTTAGACTCAATGCTTAAGTTGGAAGGCTTGATTCGACCTCTCTAAAATCTCCCTCTACAAATATCTGAAAGAGAAATAATCTCTTTAAAGTTCAATGAAAACACAGATCATTTGTCATTGGAAAAGATCTTTCAAGAAATTTGTTGGTTTAATCACCTGATGCCAACAAGTCATTAATCAGCACAAGAAAGCGTTCATCTGGAACTTGGGCATCTGTCAGCAAAAACACTGTGGGCATGTTCTTGGCACCAATCTTGATGTACAAACTGGCAAGATCTACCTGTAAGGAAAGGAGGCAATCACTCATATTCTGTTAAATGTTGAGAGAGAAAAAGTGTGAAATACACCATGTTAGTGGTGGCAACACATAGGTGACTTCTTTTTTTTTTTCAGTTTATTTACGTATCACTAATTTGCTATATAACATCCAAGGGGAAATGCAGTTTGCCTTTTTTTTACCCATATCAGACAGTAAAGTTTTGACATGACCTAGTAATAAAGACTGAAGAAATCTCTCCATGAATGTCTACAAAGGGATATTGCAGCCATGAAAGTTCCCATCAAGAACAGCCATTACCATATCAAAAATACGTGGGAATTGCACAGATCCATCCAAGAGTCAGACCAATTTTAAATTCTGTTGTTTCTGAAAGACCTTTTTTTTTAAGTGAATTTATTTAGGAAAGAAATCTCAGCTGCAAAAAACCCCAACAAAACTGAGGTGTGAACTGCTGCACTGTTTTTTTGGCTGTGGCCCAGAGGGAGACACGGTGTGGGACCACGTGGTACAAACATGGAATGCTTTTTGGCTTGGCTTTCCAGAAAAAACACAACCCACTCCAGTTGCATTTGGGTGTGTATTTGAAATACAGAATAAGATCAATGCTGGCTGTTAGGAGCAAGCTGTCACACAACCTAGCAAAGCAAATCTTCAGGCTTGGCAACAGAGGCTTAGAAATTTTCCTGCTTGGAAACTGCAGGGAGGAAATGACCACTTAAGTCCACTCTTACACTGCATCTCATTCGACCAGGGAAGGAGGGCACAAGAAGTCAGACACCATGAACACACTGCAGAACATGCTGCATTTTTCAAAGCAGAACATCTACCTCCCTCGGAAAACCAGAGACTGAGAAAGCCTTGGGTTACACACACTGTGGTGGTTTGGTCATAGATCAAGGCTAACAGAAGGGCTCTTTGGTGACTGGCATCCACCAAATCTGGCCAAAATCAGATCCTTTTTCAGCCACATCTGAGATTCAGAAATACTGCTTGTTGTACACACAGAGTGAAGACGAAAATGTTCTCTCCTGTGCTGTTTGCTCACATAGGGCTCAGCCTTGCAAGGTCTGAAAACCTGATAAGAGCGTCTCACTGAATTATATTCCTAATCTTTACATATGGACAGTTTAGGTGATCAAAGGACTCACATGCAACAAGGACATGTTGTTGTCATGTCACAAGGACATGTCACTTGCAACATGCAAGGACAAAACTTTTTCTTATATTCACCCACTTCAACTATACACCCCTAAAGCAGTACATGCTCAATGACACCCAAAATTTGTACTAAACCACTAACTATAAATATCAGAACTCCAACCACACCTTTGTAACCTGCGAAGTAGCTGCCTTGGAAAAAGGAGAAACTACTAAAATTCTGTGAAGCATATAAGTAGACACTAAAATATATTTTGACCACCTAGTTTTCAAAAATAAAGAAAACAAGAGGTACAGTTGGAAGCACAGAAACCATAGGAGTTGTTGTTGTAAATTCCACTGTTTTGCCTGTGATTTTATCAAGCCTGTGCAATAACAAAACACATCCTTGAAGCAGTGAACTCAACAGACTTGAAAAATATCTATTACTTTACCTTGAGGCCCTGGTTTCTTCTGTGTAATTTGGAAAACCTCCAGGGAGCAGATGTATGCTGCCAGTCCAGACAACTGTTTGTGTTTACCACCTACTCCAGTTAGAAGTTCATAACCCCTAGAAGCTTATAGGATAAGACTGACTCAGCACCTGATGACAAAACACCAATAAAGTAACAGTAACATAAAATAACTTCAAACAACCTCCTAAGCAAAGTTTCCCAATTTCTATCACACCAAGCCTGTTTCCCCCCTCCCCTCCCCACCCTTTCTTTTTTTTTTTGTCTTTTTTTGAGATAATGTTCTTGTGACAGCTAAAGGTACATTATCTTCACATCAGCATTTGCTATTGCTTGCACTGTTTGAGCAAGTGGGAAGAAAAGTCCTCTTCCTTTATCAAATATTGAAGGTCTGCAAATGAGCAGAGCTGCCTGGTTACACATTCTCTACACTGAGTTGCTCCAAAGCATCCCACCAGGATTCTGATGGGTCCTGACTGAACTCAGAACAGAGACCTAGAGAACTTGAAGGGAGGTTGGCTAGGCTGTAGGAGCACATGAGAACTTCCCATCTGGCAGTTTGCACCAGAAAGGCTGAAGGACGATGAATCACTTAATGACAAATTTGCTCAAACCTTAATTTAATCGTGGAATATCTCTCCCAGACTAATTAAAGTGTGCTGTTATTTGCTGATCATAGCATACTATAGGAGGAATGAGGCCAGATGAGGACTTGCCCCAAAATTAGACATGATCTAATTGCTAAAATTTTGCAATGTGTGTATTGAGGTAATTCCTCCCACATAAAACTATGTTTGAGACATTGAAAGAAATGTCTTGTAGTTTATATTCGAATAATTTTTATAAGCATCTAAAAATTATTTTCAAAATTTCATTTTTTAAAATCAGATGCAGAATCTAAGGGATGAAAGACCAGATCTTAGAGACAGCATTTTGGATATTTTGCTTAATTTTTCTTACATGTATCAATCAAATATCCCCTTCATTCTCTTTATGTCTCATGTCACTGTAAAAAGTTATTGAAAAAAGCCTTGAAAAAAACATTGATGAGAACCTTCTTAAATAAAGTGATAATGTGTCTAATCTAGTTGCATCTAATAAAAGGCTAAAAACCTGTCCAACCAAAACATTACTGGAAGCCAATTCTCTTTGACTTCATGGTAGAACTTTGTCAGCCTTATTCATGATTTCACAATGGATCCATAAAAAAAAACCCCATAAAAGGTGCAGAAAAAACTTACAGGATTTAATTTCACAATCACTTTTACAGGACTGCCAAATTGTAAGCCTAGGACACCCTGCCACTTTGCCAAACTGAGGTACTACTCTCGGTCACTAGACTTCAGAGAGAAGATAATGGCTTACCAGCATTTCCAAGCAAAACTAGCGATACCTGAGAAGGCTTCTGTCTGCAGGTCTGATGATTATCACATTAACCTCTAAATCAGCCTAAAAAATCTACAGTCCCTATGAAAGGTCCATATGATTCTCTTTGAAATTTAAGCATTTCTTTAATCCTCTTGGAGTGAAAGTTCTACAATAGACTGCTTTGTCAAGAGTGCCTTCTCCTATATAGCTCCTGTCTGATTATGTGCACAGTGAAAAACGATGACACTGAAATCCTAGTCCAACTCACTGAGAAGAAAAGTGTGTGTTAAACCATTTGACACTGCAAATAATACAAACTGCTTCAACAAAACTAATCTCTGCCAGCAGGGGCCTCTGTCTCTTTCTTGAAATCACTGATATTACACACAACCAGAACGACGGTATCTGTTGAAGAAAGATTACAAATAATGACAAGGAGTAACAATGAAGTCTGTGCCTTACTTACTCAGCAAAATTTTCATCTTCTGAAAACTGACTGTGGAGGAAAACAAAGCAAATGTAGTAAATCAGATTTTAGCCACAGAACAGAAGCTGAGATTTGGAGCTATGATAGGTATTAAGATATTGCCTGACATGACAGAAACAAATTAGGTTAACCTTAGGTATGGTAAGCATACATATGAAAAAAAAGGTATGGATAAATAAAATAAATCTATGATGATACTTAGAAGTCTTGGCTGGTTTAGATTTTAAAAAGTACAAGGCTGGGCAGCAAAGCAACACCAGGCCTGCTATGCAATGGCATTATTTAGTATATGCTTAAGGAATTGTCCTTGCTTTGAGCTAATCTAATTTTAAGATCATTTTCCCTTTCTTGGAAACAAAAGACAGATATTGCTTTTCTTGTAAAGGCCTGATACATCATTAACTAATTAAAAGATAAGGCAAACTATCTACAGCATTATAGATTATCTTTCCAGCCTCAGAAAATAAGTGGTGTTCATTTCTGTGGAGTGCAAAAAAAAGGGTGAACCTCTGTTTAAACAAACAAAATGGAGGTTATTTTTAACACTGAGCCACAATCTGCTCTTCCATTAGGGCACCAATAAAGTCTATTTATCAGCTCTATTGATGCATGGTGCCCTTCCATTAAGAGTGCTATGAGTCTGCACTGCCACAACCTCTTAACAGCAGAAAGTGATGACTCCATGCAAGCATAGTTCTCATCATGATGTTCCCTTTTTAAATATTCCAGTTACACTCACTGAAGGTACCCTCAGACAAAATTGGGTTCATAGAAGCAGGTGTGTCATTGTAGCTCTCTAGGAACTCCTCAAGTAGCTCCCCACTGCCATGTACAGTTCCAGTAAATAAGACCTATCACCACTCAGTTTTTAACTTGCTGGCATGAGGCAAAATACTTTCCAGCTACCAGTATACCTCAAAATAGTCCATAGTGTCCATCATCATTTTGTAATAGAAATTACAGTCTTTGCTTTCCACTAGTTTATCCCCATTGACATGTGCCAATTCATGATCCAGAGATACCGAGTATCATTTGGTTGCTGTAAACACTTGGGTGTAGGAAACTAAATGCCCTAAATATAACAAAATATTTTATTTTTTAATGTTGCCATCTGGCATCAAAATAGGATGTCTTAAGGAAGACTAACTGATATATTCCGCGAAGACATAGGTTATACTTACTAGATATCCAGTAGATATTGTGCTTGAAACCATATATTCTTTAACAGGAACCAGAATGTCTCTAAATTAGCAAGCTCTCCAGCCAGTTGAACATGCTAAATATAGTTAAAACAAATGTCTGCTCTCCACTGACTGGCACGCTTAGATGGGCTACTATGGCTTGAGGTTCCAGTGCAGTACAGGACACACGGAAGCATTGGCACCACCAGGATCTTCCATGGTCAATAGCCCTGCTTTTCAATACTTCTCAAGAAAACAGGACAAAGTTCATCGTGACAAAATTAGCACTTTCTCAACTGTCGCCTCAAACTTCCTTCTTGCACAGCTTCCACATCAGGATGGGTGCAAACATGCATGATGGGCCAGTGCAACTCCACCAAAACAAGGTGTGTGTGGTGTACTAGAAGACCTGACAAGCCCTTGCCTCCTTGCCTTCACAACGATGCATGGAGTGGGAAGACAAAAATCATATTCTGTGAAAGAACAGAGGTGCACTCTAAGGAAGCAGATAAAAACAAACCAGGATCAGACTCACCTGATCTTACAAGAGAGGCCAGGATCTGCTGACCCTATTATAGCCTTCCCTCATTTCTGCCTTTAATCTCTGCTCTGGTGTTTGGCTACCCTTTGAAGACCCTGCTTCATGGAAAGGGTTGTCAAGCACTGGAACAGGATACCCAGGGATGTGGTTGAGTCACCATCCCTGGAGGTATTTAAAAGATGTGTAGATGTGGCACTTAGGTATGTGGTTTAATGGTGGACATGGCAGTGCTAGACTAATGGCTGGTGTCGTTGATCTTAGAGGTATTTTGCTATCTAAACGATTTTATGATTTTTATGATTATTGTTTCAGAGCTTCTTCAGTATCTGTTTTGTTCTACCTAGTGTTCCAAAAGTTGTTTTTCTCTTTGATATGTTGACCTTCTCTTCTCAAAAACCAATCAAACAAAAAAGTATGCATAGCAAACTTTGTAAACCATTGCTCTATTTCCACTAAATACACTTTATGTCTCAGCTTTCTATCCATCTCATCTACCTGACTACGGTCACCTTAGGGCAGGGACTATCTCCTACTTTGTATAAAAAGCATCTGTTCTTCATCAGTCCACAATCCAAGGTCCATCATTAGATTATAAAGATCACCAGTAATAGTGTTATCAGATACATTAGGCCATGATATAGACCTGAAAGCCATTGGAAAGGTTCTGGAAAGGCATTGGAGAGGTTACATCCTCTCATATTAAGGATGTAAGGATGTAGTGGAACTTCATATCAGTTGGTGGGAAGTTTTGAATCCCTGCCTGGTGAGGACATATGTCTGCTTGTCTTACAGCTCGAATATTCTTGATTCCTGGTGAAGTACAAGCTTGTTGCTGGAAGTGGAAGCAAACTATCTTTCTATAGATGGTAATCCGGGAATCTGAAGATAGGAAGTTGAAGGCAATTACTGCAAAATATCTCTGAAAATAAAAAGGGAAAAAGAGATGAAGATTCTCCAATATCAGGCAGCAGATAAGAGTCAATGAAGTGTTAAATGACAATACAACCTGGTGAACATACAGCTACTTGTGTGTCACAGAAAATATTTCATTTCTAGCCTCATCCTTAATGCAGTTCCACAGCAGTTACATGTCTGGTTATGAGCCCCAAGGGCACATCTGACAGGTGAATGACCACATGAGACTGCAATTCAGGGGACTCTCAATGTCATAATACATCCAGTGTGTCTCTTTCTGTTTAGCTCTAAGAACAGCAAGATTTTCAACCTGTACTAAATTTCAAACACTGTGTTTTCTCCTATTCCCTTTCATCTCCTACCTATTGTAGTGGAAAGCTAAGTAGCAATTATTTCATGTACTAAATACAGGATTGCTACAATATGACACTTCAAACCCTACCTGGAGCTTAGGCTTGATAATGAAGCTGCCAGCAGCTGGATTCATATAGGCAACATACTGAAAATGATGAATTTCTTTAATAGTTAGCTTCTGCCTATCATAATTGAGAAAGAAAATGTAGCTTGATTAATATTAGTGACAAAACACTGAAACACAGTACATTTCCAGGCTTAACCTCAGCTGAAGAATCAACAGTTCTGTCCTATGGGAAATCTGGGATACTAATATCTCTGGAAGTATAAAATTGGGATTGACATTTTAAAACTAAGCATAATCTCACATTTTCTGCCACATAATATTTTGCTCAAAATTTCCGTTGCAATTAAGATACTACATTTTCACAAAAGTTTCTGATGATAAAGGTTTTTTGGAATTAAACTGGCTTCAAACACACTTGGATGAGTAAAGCATGGTCAAAAGAAGCACAAATCAGTTTAAGAATGGGACACAATCATCACTCATCACAGAAAAGAGCAAAATTAGCTGATCTCAATAAGAAAAAAACCAGTGAAGATCATCATACAGTGTGATGGGGCATACTCCTTTATTTGCTGCACGATCCAACACTCTTTCTGGCTCTCCAGAGGACACAGCTCCTGGTGAATTGAAAAGAGACCACCTAAAAAGTGACATTAAAAAAAAAAAGGCCCTGAGTTGCTGGAAATTTGTGTTCTTTTTGTCCAAATGTGAATAGGATGTCAGTGTACATTTGAACTAGCAGGTCGTTCAAAGAAATACTGTAAAATGAAAACTCATTAATAATGCAGCTATTCCCTGCTCAAATCAACAAATCCTTCCTTTCCAGAACTTCATAGACTAATGCATTCTCTTTCTTTCCATGTGTTTGCAATGAATTTTACTCTATTTTAGAATTCTTAAGCAGTTACATAAAATTCCTGAATTGCATGGTCAGCATTTTTCTTGATTTGATCTGTTTTTTAAAAATGGAAAGTTTTAATTTTTGGGTGGGCTTTGTTTTAAAAGAATTCAAAACTATTCAAAAGAAAGAGGCATCAACCCTTTTAAGCACTAAGGATTTTGAGATCTGAAGTCTGAAATCTTTGTGAAAGAATAAAAGGTTTCTTGTTTCAAAAAGAATATAAATTTGGGAAGAAAACAGGAGAGCATTGAGACGTTAGCTTTGCATGTCACTGAATTAGACCTGACTGGTTTCTCCAAGCCAGAGATGTTTCAAATTTGAATAGTCGCTTCCTTTTTTTTTTTTTTTCTCTTTCCATCTTTTTCCTTAACAAGACATCCAGCTGACGCCTGGTGTCATTCCTTCATGGGATGAAGTATGACCTAGTGAAAAAATTTATACAGTTCATCTGCATTAAAAGATGCAAGAACCGTACAGATCATCCACAATGTTTTCCTTGCAAGTCACTTATTTTCTTCATGTCACATAAGATGACATGCTTGTATATGGACAAGAATCTAATGCACATTAATGATAACAGCAAAGTATTTACACAAAATATTGGTCTTCCTGTCACAGAATGAACTAAAACACTAATCCACTGATTTTGGACTGGAAATTTTATATTTACACAGGTTTTGGTGAAAGGATGCCAATATATTTTAACTGCCAAAAAATTAAATTGTCATTTGGAAAGTAAGAATGTTGTCACTTACTCTAGATGGTACTGCCTTGGCAAGGGGTTGGACTAGATGATCTCCAGATGATCACCTTCCAGACCTAACAGTTCTGAGATTCTGTGATTCTGTAATTGCCTTAATTGCCCAAATCAACTGAATTATCCTTCAACGGCCGTCTTCTATGTTTTTATTCCCATGGCAGAGGCAGACCAGAGGCATTTAAACCAGTATCATAAACTTTCTAAGGATTTTGTCTGTTGTCTTTACAGGTGAAGAAAGCATCGAGAATGTTAGAGGCTAAACACCTGGGAAGCTGCAATTTAGGGAATCTGTTTCTATATCTCAGCCATCCCTGCTCTCAATAGTCAATCGGTGGGGCCAACATCCAGCAGCTCCATCAAAAGCAGCTGAAGGATACTTTCCATCCAAGGCTCTCCATAGCCCCTTCCCTTTCTTCTTCTCTTTTCTGAAATGGTTTACCACCTCCCAGGAGCATATGCTTTTCTCTTTAATCAATTAATTTTGAAGCTTTCTGGTTTTTTCTGTGGTTTAGGGTTGCCATCATGGACCACAACACAAAAATTATATCATAACATTAAGTAAGTGCTCACCAGTGTCCACAACTGATATGCAGCCGAATCAACGCACGACACCGATCCATTCCATATCTATCTACTTCAGGCATATTCAAATCACCAGTAAAATAGATAAGTTTCTCATTCTTTTACTGGACCATAGGTTCTTTCTCCAGCTTTTTTCCAAACATCCCTGAAATGTAACACAAAGTCATAAAAATTATTAGCATACAAAACAACACTGATACTAAACAAAATAAAGAATTTGAAATCATCCTGGCTAAAATTTATGGAACATTTCACCAACTATAAGGTTGGGGGTTTTTTAACTGTTGAAATCTTTAGTAATCGGAGAAACTCACAGACAGTCCTTGAGAACACATCACCCTGGGATTCTGAATTCCAGAAAAGTCTTGTTGATTTAGTTGATTGACTACTTCACAGCTTTTGAAAATCCCACAGCATATCCATCTGCATCCCTTGAAACTGAAGTGCTTTGAGTGTGAACTCCCCAGGTATCCTGACACTCAGAAAATTAATCAGTGAGTAGATTATTTTCACCTTCTCCTGGGAAGGATTAAGTAAGAACTTTACCAAAATACATGAAGTGAAAAAATATGAATGATAGATATCATTTAGTCAGGAATCTAATGCAATATCATCTCCCAGACTAAGGAATATTAAGGTGATTGTACTAAATTTCAGCCTATTCCTTCAAATGAGGTGCTTACAGGATGCTCAATGCAGACCATTAGGTACAAATTTACTACAACAGTGAACAGATTAACTCAAAGGCCCCTATGTATTCATCAGAACTGTAAAATACTGTGACAAAATTTGAGTTTATACAATTTTTATCCAACTGTTCTGCTTCCCTGAGATATGTAAGTGAAAATATAACTACAGAAAGCTGCTAAGTCATGTTGAAAACAGAGAAGAAAACTGTTATTAAGCATTATTATAACGTTGAACTCTGGTACAATGTGATCCTCAGCCTTTGCCACTTAGTGAAGTATTCCACAGATACATAAGAAAGGATTCATCATCCATGGAAGTTTGATTTCTAATTGTGCTCTTTCTATTCTGTGCATGGGAACAAGAACCTGCAGAAATCATTAGGAATTTATTAAAGCAGGACTGGAAAACTAACAACCTTCCTAGGTCATATATTTTTGTTGTTCAAATTATCACAGAAATTATTTTGCACAAAATAAAACCACATTAATAAGTGGACTTCAAGGAAAATTTCAGTATGTCACAGTGATTGGGGCTCTCATCTTCAACAAGCAGTCTAAATTCTCTCTGTCTCAGAGCTGGGATTTGAACCAAAGGGTGTTATGAAACATTTAGGGAGTATAGTGGTTAAAATCCCTACAGCACAGCAGAGAATTTAATGCAGACTCAATACTGTTCCTCAAGAAGAAAAAGGTTTCTCAAAAAGTTTTGTACATCTAAGTGAGATTTTTTTTTGTCCAGTCAATAATAAGGAATTTGGTATACACCTGCTATTGATTTTGAGATGATGAAAGCCGTAATTTAATAAGACTTTAATATTTGTCAATAAGAAATGCCTGTATGAAAGAAAAAAAAAAGACTATCAGTTCCATGTATTATAAATAGAATAGGAAAAAATGCAGACTACAGATTTTTTTTTGTATTGTACTGTGTGTTAAAATACTTCGAGTTAGGCAAAAATAAAAAGTGAAATGTAAGTACATGGTTTTGAACTTGTCACGCTTCTTTAAAAACTGGGCAACATGTTCATGAGAGCCTGTAGGAAATGGAAACTGCACTTACACGGGGACAGCTGAATGCTGGACGTCACAGCACTGCCACGTTCCTGACACACAGCAGAATTATTAGTTCCTTGGGCAAAGCAGAATAAACAAGTGCATCACTGCAAGCAGTTTCCAGTAGGACTACACAAGTATTGTCATCTTAGATTTTTCAGTGAAACGAATCCTCCACAAACCTCAACATTGATTTTGACTGGCCAGCTCAACAAAGGTAACAAATGCTTCAAAGGCCATTTCTGTCTAGTCACAGTCAGCTGAAAGGATGGTTACTGACAGGAAAAGTAAAAGAAGCAGATAAATAGTGATGATGTGCTGGAGGACAGGAGAGAAATGGAGAACCTCAACACATTCACAACTGAGTGACCATAAATTTTGGGGGAAAAAGCTGGGAAAAAGCTGCACTTACCCTGATTTCCTACCACAAAAGGGAAAAAACATTTTGCAGAAATTACGTGCATATGAAAGGCCTAAAGTCTCTTAATTACATAAAAGACAATTTTGTTCTTTTAGCTCAGTGTGTACCCATAATTTTAAACCCCAAATTAGGAAACTTCCCTCTTGATTCTTAACCTTATCTAAATTTTAAATAATGTCCATAATTATAATCTATAAACACTTGTATATTTTTGTTCTCTGTGGCAGTTTTCCAGACTTTAGTATTATTGAGGACCCCAGACTTAATGTACCAATATTAGCTTGCATCAGAACGTGCCTCCATCAAGCAACATTTTGAAATTTTCTGCTGTTCTAGAGGCAGAGCGGGTGAGTCATATGCCTTGGGGGAATGCTAAATAAAACCCTACACTACATGCTAATCTCACCCACTCTAGCAGATACCTCAAAAAAAGTTATGTGGCTACAGATAAGACGAGAACTGACAGAAAATACTGCAGATTAAAAGTGGTATGATCTGTAAGAGAAATCTTTTAACCTCTGAACTATGGAAAGAACATAGCAACGAACAGTAGTGAATTACTTTAAATTACTACTTTAAAAAGTTCATCTCTTAAGCTCCTTTTTATGAACTAAGACTTAATTTAAATTGCTCATTTGTGCAATTTGCTGTGAATGACTCTTTCCATTATGAAAACAATCCACAATTCGACTGCTCCACATAATTGTGTGGAATGATAGCTTCAGACACATGAAGGCATTTCAGTGTATCACTTGAATGCATTTCCCAGGAAGAAACACACAAACAAAAAAATAACATAAGAGGTCGTCATTTTGATCCATACCTGACAGTACAAAATCATTCTGTCACAGCTCACCAGGACAATGTTTCAAATACAGCGGAAAGGGAACACCATATACTTGTTTCTGGATTGTCATGCAGTTCTTCACCCGCTGTGATTAGCGGAGGGATGTGGCAGCAGAGCATTTAATACGAGGAACTTGGCTAAAGAGCAGTGGACAGAAGGAAGAGCCGCAGACAATGAGACGAGTCCACTTCTATTAGTTTTCTTCTTTTTTTTTTTTTGGTGTTTTTTATGGCTGTTTCTTGATTTTAAAAAGTCCCGAGCCCGAGCCAAGAGACTGGACACTCCTGCGGATTCGTGTTCAAGTTGTTTATTGTTTCTTATCTCTCAGAGTCTGGAGCAAGGACAGCAGGACCTGCTCCTCCAAGAATTACAGCAGGAATGACGGCTGAGAAGGCCGTCTTTACCTTTTTATCTCTTTCAAGAAAACCAACCAAGTTCTACAACATATAATTATTTATCAATCTTTTCCAATTAATTTCTACCTTTTCTTAACATGACAGTGCTACCTTCACCAATACCCATCACCACTGTCACATCAGAAGATGGAGGAGAGAGAAGAAAGAGGAAGGAGAAAGGGCACCGCCCTTTGCCCTCCATGTTAGCTCTTTTCTCTCATACCTCCATAAATCTAAAATCTACAATCACCCAGTGATAAGATAAACTAATTACACACTTTCTTTCTATTTTGCATTTCATCTCTCAATGTGGGCAGCGTTCTCCGATGACATGGCTCAAGCATAGAGTTCTGTGCTTTCGTCTCGAATTCCAAAACAGTCTGGCAGGGCTCCAGACCCCTCTGTACGGTCTGAGGAGTATTCTGGGCTGCCACACACTTCTTTGTACATGTCTTAATTTTTTTTAGAAGGAGCAGTTAGAAGGTTCATAGACTCTCAGACTTTATGCCACAAGACTGTTGCGGGTGCGATACACTTGGAGAACAAGACCTTGTGATGTTGACTTCACCTCTCTGGTTTATTTAAGAAGTTTCCTGCAAGAAGAATACACAATCTTTGCTGCCCAGGAGCTCCTTTCATCAGCTTCTCTTTGCAATGGAAAGTGTTTTGCTTTTGTACTCTGGAGCCATGGCCATGGTTGCTACTGGAATGGCAGTCATTAACTGAAAAATCCCTCCCTGATCAGAGGAATTTCTGAAAGCCTTTCAAAGCTGATTCCCCATTAAAGGAGCCATGACAGTTTACAACAGTTCATGATCTCACTCTGATGCACAGCAGATTTCTTTTCTCTTAATCTTTCCATTCATTTTGAGGGGCAAAAAGGCGATTAAGTTCTGTTCCTGCAGGATTCCATGTTAATGTGAATTTGGAAACACTTCAAAGAATAAACTAAGGTATAAAGAAGACAAAATGGTCTTTGCTTATCTGATGTGAATACAGAAGAAATTAACACAAGACATGAAAGAAAAAACAGGGTAAAACTTACTCAATTAAGATTTGTGGATTTATACATATTTTTAAACCTAGTGAAAATGTAATCCATTAGCAGCAATGTAGATTGGCTGGAAAATTAGCTCATTGCAAAAGTAGTTAAATAACAGACCGAACACACTTATATGCTTCTAAAGATTTTATCTGAAGGCTCCTAAAATTGTAGAAACTTTTTAAAACTGAAAAATTGTTTTTGGTATCTTCTCCCAGACATTTGAGAGGACAAGCCAGTGTATTAACTTCTCTAGTGCTTTTTGTGGCATGAAAAGCTGTACAGCAAAGAGGGCACATAATTTTTTCTGTGTAGTTATTTCCTGTTCAAGTTATGGGAAGGATAAAAAGAGAGATGGCAAAGAGAGCATATTCACTGACACCCGGGCTCTCCCTTGATTGTGTTCCTCGTGGAGAGCAAAACAGGCAGATTTTATGAGCCTATTTTGCTTTGACTGTCTGACTCCTCTTGTTCCAAAATCTATCACCAGTATAACATTTTTGGCCAACATACAGCCCTCTCCGTTTTTGCGTTATATTAACATTTCCTTTGATCTGCATCCATCTCACCTATGGAGACTCCAAACTCCACCAGACAGGGACTGATCCTCCTTGGGTGTTGTATGGTACCTAGCAAAAATAAACTCAACTTCTGACTGTCCTTTTTGGTACACCTATGTTGTCCTAGTTTTTGCTAAGCCTTCTGTTTTAACCTTGGAGTCAGATTCTTTCTCACAGTTTCATGTAAATAATAGCCAACGTTTACTTAACAGTATTTTCTGTTTTTCATTCCTTTTGTAATAAGAGAAGTTTAATGAACATCTTTTTTCTCCAGTGGGATTAAAAAGGAAGTGACATGTCCTCCAATCCCTTGTGGAGTTGGGAATTGTATAAAAATGTGAGATATGTCAATAATAGGGCTTTCCCCTCCTTTCTGCTGAACCTGGCAGGTGTGAGAGTGTCTTTATTGTGTTTTCCCAGACACACCTATAGGCACCATGCAGAGACACCCAAAGCTGGCTCAAGGCTTCTTGTGAACCGAAGTAAAGACAAATTTTCTCGTCTGCTATCAGAGAGCAACTTGTGGGAGCGCAGTATCAGTTACAGTTTGAACCAAGCAGTTTCACCCTCCTCCTTCCCCCTTGCCTGACACAACTTTTTAAAGTTTTCCAGTTTGCAAAGCAATGAACTTTGCCAAGGCCCAGATTAGAGCAGTAGCCAATGGTTGTGATAAAACTGTAATTACTGTGGAATATTTTGCATCATTGCTGTTGAGGGAAGATAAGTTTCTTGCATCCATATGGAACTTACTCTGGACCACTGCTGATGTTGTGTGGTAGCTGAATGAATTGTAGGTCAGGAGGTAGGGTTGTCTAGTCAGAGACAGCACCAAGCCTATTGCCTATAAACACTGTTTTTCCTACTCCAGCATTTCCAGCGAGCAAGACTGCTTTGCCTTTTATTACGAGTAAATCAATAAAGTACTGGAAATGTACAATCGAAAATGCGTGAACAAAGACTGACTAAAATTGAAAAGGAAAAAACCCCATCAAACACTTGCACATCACAGTTTACTTTTAAAGGCAAACTGTAATTTCTGTCTTTCTTTCTCTGGCTAGGACTGAATTCTAAGAAGTGATAAAACAGAATGCACCATTCTTTCATTCTCAAACAATTACTACAAGAAATTGTTTTACTGGATTTCTTTTTACACAGTGTTTCTACTTGAAAAATTTTATTCAACTTCTTCTAATAGGAAGCTTTTGAAATCTGGTTGTAGCTGAAATGCATTTGTTCCATCTCAGCCTTTACAGAACACCAGTCCCCCTATAACTGTTAGAGAAGCAAAGACTGGTGAAAGATGTAGTTGGTTTAATTTCTCAACTATTTTGATTTAATTTTTGGCCTGGCTTTCACCATACCTAAAACCATTTGGACAAACAGTTGGCAATAAATACCTTTATTACTGTGAGCACCTAAAAGATTCCTTGCCTGATAAATCTTTCTTCTCCAAGCTCTTCAACTGCCTGATATTTCTTTTCCAACCTCTGTATTTTCCTATCAAATATTAACCCTCAAAGACAACAGGAGATTAGATAATGGCTCGTATCTTTTGATCATTGGCTCTATGTTTCTACGTCCATAGATTTCTAATCTCCCCAAGAAAATTCCTACTCATCTAAGCATTAAAAGGATGTAAAAGTTAATGCAGTCAAAACACCGTGAAGCACTTGAGAGTATTCTATGCAGAACACACTGAAAAAAAAGTGCAAAAATAAACAAACCTTCAAACTGAGGCAATTAAAACTACCAGCTCATGCTTTCTATTCCTCCACTGACAGGTATATATCATATTATCATAACTTCTACAATTTCTCTTCCACAAATATAACTCTACCTTTATAAGTTGTTCAAGACCATAACGGAAAGGTGATGAAATGATTTTCTTCCTCTAGATCTCATACACTTTGTGTGAAGCTAATTAGCTGGTATAAAAATTATCTGTGCATAAATGTGACCATAGGAAAACGTTAAGGCTTCAATTTGTGATGTACAGTTGCTGTGGGCATTATTTTCTGTGATTTAAATGGACTTGGAGCCTGAGTTTCTATTATTATGGAAAAAAGGTACCCCACACAACAGCAGGTAGATGCTCAAAGAAGGCTAAAATCCTGTGGGAAGCCTGTGCTAGGGCAGTCTCCTGGGAGGACCTGTGAGCCTGTGCAGAGAGGAGCCCATGCTGGAGCAGATTTGCTGGCAGGACTTGTAATCCCCCTGGGGGACCCACGCTGCAGGAGTTTATGAAGAACTGCACCGAGGGAAGGACTCAAGTTGGAGAAGTTCATGGAGGCCTGTCTGCCATGAGAGGGACCCTGTGATGGAGCAGGGAGGGGAAGAGTGTGAGGAGTACTTCCCCTGAGAGGGAAGGAGGAGCAGAGACAATGATGAGCTGCCTGCAACCCCATTTCCCATCTCCCTGTGCTAATGGGGGGAAGAGGTAGAGAAAATTGGTAGTGAAGCTGGACTGGGAAGGAGGGAGGAGTGGAAGGAAGGTATCTTTAAGATTCGTGGTTTCTTCCCACTACTCTACTCTGATTTGATTGGTAATAAATAAAATTAATTTCCCCCAGTTGAGTCTGTTGTGCCCATGACAGCGTGCTCAGTATTTGATTTCCCTGTCCTTATCTTGACCCAAGAGTCTTTCATCATATTTTTCTCTCCACTGTCCAGCTGAGGAGGGGGAGTAAGAATGGCTTGGAGGGCACCTGGCATTCAGCCAGGGTCAACCCTCCACACTACTGCTCTCATTAAGCAGTACATGTAAGAGAGGAAAAAAACCCACTTAACTGATGGCAAAATTCTCTAAAATGCCTATTTGAGAATATATGTGGCCACCAAATAAATAATACATTAGCAGAACAAAAATTAGAAGGAAGACTTCATATATATATATATATATATATATAATGGAGTTTGTTGCAAATAATCTTCAAGATGGGTGTTAGAAATGCCAGCTGGTATCATCAGATACTCACAGGTTCCATCCCAGGTTCAGGGCGTTCAGGTGAAGAATATTAGCTCTGAATATTGTAGGTGGGGCAGCAGCTCTTAAATGTGTACCTCAAACAGCAGCTGCATTGACAGAGTTATAGGCGTACATTAATTCTTCGTAAGGGTCAGAGCCTAGAAATTATCAGTAAACTTTTCAGCAAAAGAAAGCCAAGACTCACAGTTTAACAAGAACATGATGAGGGCAGTTGTGTTTATTACAGCCCCACAGAGGATTATCTGCAACACAACGTATACACTATTTCTTGAACGCTAAACAAACTCTGTTTGAACATGCCTAGAATTTTTTTACCAGAAACACAGAGGATGACAAATTCAAAAGGTTTTACTTGACCTTGTATGAGTTTTTTAGAGTTTAATTAATTTAAAAGGTGACTAGCCTGTTTCACCAAATGAGAGTTCTCCTGAAAGCAGATAAAAGCAGAGGAGGGAAAATCTTTCTCAAGGTCAGTGGAAATAATCAGGAAATGATTCAGAGCAGGGCCTAAACTTATGTGTTCCAAAACGTTTCTTGAAAAAGCCACTTTCTGTTCCTCAGATAAAGTTAGATTATGTGGCTCACCCTGACAGGCACCTTGCTGAGTAACCACAGGGTTACTNCTACTGCTCTCATTAAGCAGTACATGTAAGAGAGGAAAAAAACCCACTTAACTGATGGCAAAATTCTCTAAAATGCCTATTTGAGAATATATGTGGCCACCAAATAAATAATACATTAGCAGAACAAAAATTAGAAGGAAGACTTCATATATATATATATATANTATACACTATTTCTTGAACGCTAAACAAACTCTGTTTGAACATGCCTAGAATTTTTTTACCAGAAACACAGAGGATGACAAATTCAAAAGGTTTTACTTGACCTTGTATGAGTTTTTTAGAGTTTAATTAATTTAAAAGGTGACTAGCCTGTTTCACCAAATGAGAGTTCTCCTGAAAGCAGATAAAAGCAGAGGAGGGAAAATCTTTCTCAAGGTCAGTGGAAATAATCAGGAAATGATTCAGAGCAGGGCCTAAACTTATGTGTTCCAAAACGTTTCTTGAAAAAGCCACTTTCTGTTCCTCAGATAAAGTTAGATTATGTGGCTCACCCTGACAGGCACCTTGCTGAGTAACCACAGGGTTACTAGAGTTTAAGTTTCTAAGACAGGAAAGCTTAAAACTCCAAAAAGGAGTTAAAGAGCTTTAAAAAGCTTTTAAAGCTTTCTTTTCCAAAAGAAAGCTAAAACATTCCAAAGGTTACATTCAGATTTTTGATTTGGATTTGGATTTCATTATATTACAGCATTTCAGAGAGCCCACAAAATTGATTTAGCTGTATAATTAATAAGAAGGAAAGAAGGGGTCTATCCTACTGTGCTTAAACTGACTGATTTTGATTTCCTACATTAGCCTTCCATAGAAAAGTGACGCAAGGACTTCAGTAATGGAATGCTAAATCTATTTTACTGAGAGACTTTCCAAATAACAGTTTCAATCATCTTATGATTAATATCTCAAATTACATCAGCTCACATCTAGGAGGCACAATCACCATTACAGTATTTGTAGGCTAATTCAAGGCTTTTTGTTGTGCCAAACATGCAAGGCATAAAGTGTTAATTAGGCACCAAAATACTACTTAGTGATAGTGAAAACCAAAGAAATTATAAGAATAAAAGAAAAAGGGAATGCACACTGCAAAACTGTCTCCAGAAAAACAGAGGAAGAAGAAAATGGGAAAACAGGTAGAGGGGAAGCCACTGCAGTTGTGTCTCAATGGCTCACCTTGTTAACATCTGTAACAGTGTTAAGGCACTCAGTCTACACAGGATCTATATCCCTATCTAAAATAAACCTTTTTGGCCCCTCCTGGGGGTCATCCTCTCAGAGAAGATGACAGGAGACCTGCAAATTATACTTCAATAGAATCTTACCACTTAAGTGCTTAAACAGCAACACTGCACTGCAGTTAAAACTTCAGAAGATGACACATCAGGGAAAAAAGAAGCTTTTGTAGCATCAAACCCATGTTTTCTTCCTTTCCTTGTTTATTAGGTAGTTATTTAAAATAAAAAAAATAATTCAGTGAACACTCAATACAGCAAAATGACTGCATTTTATGTAATAATGACCTGTTTCTGTTTTGATTACAGGAGAGTCTGTCATAAGTCTTAGTGATATGGTTGAGATAAGGGAGGTACCATGGGTCTGGGGAGGAAATAACCGGCCCTTTAAGGTGGCTGGATCAGCATTGTTCAGGCTAATACTTTCTGTCTACCAGCATCCTGCCCTGCCCTCCAGCCTTTCCAGAACCACCAGTGCTCAGCACACACATTTCATTGCATCAAAACTCAGAAAAATGCAAGAATTCTATCTCTTACACATTCTCTGAATACTGGTATTGTCCATTTTGGATGGAGAATGACATCCTAGCAAGAACACATATATTTCTTGCCATCTTTCTACTCTCTGTTTTCCTGGTATATAAAACCACACAGTTCATCAGCTGCCAGAACTTCTGCATTAAGTTCACTCCAAATGGGCATTTCTTTTGTGTTCAGGTATATGTGATGAAGAACTTTCAGAACCTGAAGAGAAGGAACAGGGTGCAAGTTAGTGATGCTACTTTCAAATAGTAGGAATTCTTGACTTTTTCCTGAACTGGATGTATGACTGTGAATCCCCACACTCAGCCAACAGTTTACATTGATTTACCCTTGCCTCTGTGCTAGTTTAGTCCCAAATTTCCATTAAGCCTAAGGATAGAGAAGGAGACTCACAGTCTGAAATAGCTGTATTCTGCACTCAATTCTAGTAAAAAGTGTTAAATGGAGAAGAAAATCTATGCAGCTGCCAACATTTAGTAGGAGAAATAGGCAAGCATTATGTATTAGAATTATTTGTATAGTGTTTTGGCAATAAATTCCACGATGTCTGTCTAGAAGCCTAATTAAAACATCCTGCTTCTCCTTCTAGAACAAAGTATTACTTAGTTTATCTGTCAAATTGAATGATCATTACTTCATGCCATGATTAACCGTCCTTTGGGACATGCAAACAACATATAAAATGTAGAATTAGCTTGCAACATTTGAGCTTTCCACTGCACATCATGCGGCTGACCGAGTGGCCTCAGCAGCGTGTTACTACCCTGCAGCCTCAGGCAAAGGCAACACGAAGAATGTTTTATGCAAGAACCACAGCAGTTTCTTTACAATGTGAGATGGAAAACATATTACATAGGCAGGCAGGTACCCTACCCTTCCCATTCCTTGCAATTCCAACAACAGAGTGACACACTGCTGGTTGCTCCTCCTGCTGAACTTTCTAGCACACCGAAGGGGCACGTGGGGAGCACCTTTCCTCTCCTGTTGTAGTTCTGATCACAGAGACACAATTATTCACCAAAAATTTCCTGCTCTCTATATTCTTATTCCCTTTAAGAGGAAAAAATAAGCTTGCAACTTTTTGGCAGATTTGCTCAGTGAAATCGGTGTTGCATCAAGCAACACTGTCTTACAGAAAATTATAAGAGAATTAGTGCAAAGGAATGAAAGCAGTTACCTCAGCAAGTGAGAAAAAACACTATTCTGCCAGACAGTCACACAGTCCAGCAGGACTGTGAAAACCCAAGGATACAGAACAGTTATCACAATTTTGCCATTGCTTTAGCAGAGTGAATTCCACAATCAGTTATACAGCTATAATTCAGAAAAATACAAACTCAGTCTCCTAACATAATACATCGCTTGCAAAGAAATAGTTGTATGAGTCACAGAACAGAAGTAGCTTGGCTGCTTGTGGATTTCTGTTTTAGTGAAGAGTATTCACTCTGATTTTCCAGAGTCTAACAGGGACAAGTTCATGATCCTCAGTGCTTTTCTTCTGATTTACCCCATTAGCAGGAAACAAAACACTCTACAGAAGGCTGATTGTAAAGTTCATAATACCCAAGGCATACCTTATTGACCTTCACCCTTCCGTCAGGACAATTGAACAAGATAGACAAGAGCACAAAATCCTTTATAAACTTTCTGATCGGTCACATTCAACCAGCTTGGTTTTTTCCAACATACCCTAAAGAGGTAAGGAGTGTGCTGTCACATACAGCAGATGTGGATGTTCCTTGAAGAAAGGTGGGAATATATGGACTTTTTATTTGGTCTGTATACTAACCAGCATTTCCAGGTTTCATTTTTTCACCCTGTCTGTAATTAAATTAGTGCTTAAATTTAGCTTATAGGCAACTAATTCTTGTGAGTGTACATGCATGCATATATGTACACGCATGTTTTTAATGTGTATAGCACAATGCGCATTATATTGGACATAAAAGCCAGAGCACACAAAAGTCACATGTAGCCATGCACAGTCCAAATCCACACCTTCTTATTTGTATGTTTTTGTTCCCTTACACTTCTTACCTCACTACAAATATCTGACCAACAATGAATTTGCTACTGCGTACAAATTCTTGTTACTGTGCACAAACAAAGGTTTTTGTCACTCTAGATTGTCACTGTACACAGCTTTCCTGAGCAGGATACATGTTTCCTTATGGGCGTATTTATCATACTGTGGAGCATTACTGCCATGATGAAATGCCTTTGAAACACCGAGTCATCAAGAGACACTTTATCAATACTGTAACATCCTCAAAAATAATCTTTATGTCTAATACAACCAATCCATTGGCAATTATTTTGATCAAAAATCTTAAGGGGAGTAATTAAAGACAATGAATTGTTTTACTTTGAGAATAAAGTTCTCTTCTGACTGCAAGTACAGCTCCAGGGTAGATTGTTTAACCATCTGCTCAAACTGTAGGTTTCTCATCCCCAGAACATCCAGAGCTGGAAACAGGTCACTGATCAGGCCTGTGAAAATTGGGATATCATCTGTCACTATTTTATGCAAATTGAAGTCTCTTAAGACTCACAAAAGCACATGGAAAAGGAGGGGAAACAATATATCACAAGAGCATTAAATCCACTTTTTTTTTAGGATTCTGTTTTTACTCAAAGGCAAAACACCAGAAACAGATTTTACCCAGTCCTCAGGTCTGTTCTTGTCTCCTTATTTCAGGGACCCACCAATTATGAAAACACTTGATAGCATGAAGTGCCCAGTCAAAAAAGCCCTACAAAAACGTTTTAACTAGTCATGTTAGCACATGAAATAAAGCTAAGAGGTAATGTTCATGAAGAAAAAAATCATTTTACACACAGAGTAAAACAAGACATTTTCATTCACTTGTCGTTCAATGGCTTTCAGTCAGTGTTAGAGGTTGACTAAAAAAAAATAAAAGGGTGAAATATATATATCTGTATATCTATTTAATTTTCAGTATTCCACCATTTGGTTCCCTATTCTTAACTGGCTACCAGCTGGGTAAAATTTGAAAACATATTCTGCAGCCACACCTAGGAATTTAATATAAATACAGTCTATGAGTATTATCAATTCTCCCCGCCCCCCCCCAAAGGAACAAAAAAGACCTCTCCCCAAAAAACCCCAAAACAACAACAAAACTGGAAGTAAATTCACAACTTAAAAATACACCATTTTAAGCTGACATATACCTCTATCCTCTTCCATGACAGTGATAATTCTGTAAGTGTGCATCAAACGCACTAAATACATCACAAAGAATAAAAAAATAAAAAGTAATTTTCAAATTCAAGACAGTTCACAATCAGTTAAAAAAAAAAATTCTGAGGTAGTAAAGATGCCAATTATCTGCACTGAGAATGAGCCTCCACATTTTAGAAATGGTACATCCAGGCAAAGAAGTTAAACAGAGTTGATAATGAAACCAGGAAACTTAGGAATGTACAGTTCTTAATGAGATTTTGGTTAGATTTAGGCAAGCTTTTTTTTTCCCAAAAATTTTTTTGTTGCTTTGTTGTCTGTAAGGGTGTTAAAGAGCAGGATATGCATCTCAAAAGCAGCCTGGTGTGTGGATTGTCCAGTGTACAAGGACTTTTTACTTGCCATGACATGACAGGAACCAGAAGTCCTTTCCTCCACAACATATGCACTGAAAGCTGTGACAACCTTGCTCTGCAGCAGTGTCCATAGGCCAGGATCCTAGTGCCCCAAAGGTAGAGTCAAAGTTCTGAAAGTCCCAGCACTGGAGCACTACTCTCAGAACTCTCTGAACTGCTGTATATTTTATGCAAAAGCCCAGAATTTTTTCTCAGAGGTGACTTCTCCCATTTCCATTAAAAGGAAAAAATGAGATTTAAAAAGTAAACAAACAAGAACATTCTAGATTTTGCTTCAAACATTAATGTTAATATTATTATTGTTACTATGATTAATACTGAAGTGGCAAACAATGGTATAGATTACCATTCTCAATTCAAAATGTGCCTTTGTGCCTCCGGGACAAAGTAATCATTAGATTCAAGGAATCCTTGTTCTAGTGAAGCAAACAATATTAATTATCTTTAGATATGCATGGCTTAATTTCATTATCCCTAGAAAATTGCAAGAATGTGTCAGGAAATGTTCAGGATATTTAGGAATAATTTCAAAATTATGCAGGCATGAAAATAAAGTTGTTTTTTATTTCATAATGGCCTTGCCTGCTATTTGAGTTTACAGCTTAAGGTTCAAGGGTTCTCCAAGTTCTTATTCCACTGATAAAAATGAATATTAGGAATGTCTTATGGAAATTATACAGCTGGAGAGGATTAAAACAGCATATGTACAGGGAAGAAATCATACAGCTTCTAGGGTTTGCATTTTTAAGATAATATTTCTGAATATTAATTCTTTCTAGTATAATAATTAAATTGTGTAGAAGTGTTTTTTCTCTCCCTTTTTTTCAAACCGTTATCCACCGTATTTACTGGGGAAAGTTTAAAGAAATGTTCATTCAATTACAATATGTTATCTGTTTTCCAGAATAATTTCTACTCAGTTACTCTCTTCTCCAAAAGACAGTTATTTACATAGGTGTTACACAGCAGTGCAATGTAGTCAGTCATCCCAGGCATGAAGTGGGGATATACAATTATTTAATAAAAACTAACACATTACAAACATCCCAAGGTAAGAAAAAAGGACATTTTTTTCCAAATTCATGTCTGACAATTTATTAAGGATGGACATGTGATTTAAAGTGTCTTTAAAATATAAGATAAGACAATATACATAAATCCCTCCTATTGTACAATATTCAGCTGCACTGGTATGGAGTGTGTGTTGATGGACATGTATTAAATCCAGAAGCCCAAAGAACCCTCACCTGTTCAGGGAGCAGCTCCCTGCAGAGAGGTTACGAGGTGATGAACTTCCTGGCTAAGAGACATGCATCAATAAACCCTTCAGCAGCCAACATCATTTCAGAGACCAGTTCAGTATCAGGGACGACCACAGCCCAGGTTCTAGGAAAGAAAACAAACCCCACAATCTAAATACACAGATTAGTATTTAAACATGGTAAGAATAAGTCAGTTAAATCAAATGTCTGATGTGTGCAAACATTCTTAAAAACAGAGCTCAGGAGAGTCACAATTAAGAGTGTCAATCAAAGCTGACAAGGACCCTAGTTCAAAGCAAAATGAGCTAATTAGGCACTGGTGATTGTTAGTATTCCATAACACTGCTGCACAAAAGAGGCATCTGAGAAACACAGACAGGTACTGCCCAAACTCAGAGCAGGCACGGGCTGCAGTGGTGTCACTTGCCCCTGATCACTGGAGGCACAGGCAGCAGCTGTACAGGGTCTGGAAGTCAAGGGCAACACAGCCATGGCTAAAAATGCCATCCTTTTTTAAAGCACTTAGATTATTTTTGGAGAGCCTTAGTGCTTTTAGATAAAGGCTTGGTTGCCTTTAGAGGTTTTACTGTTTCTTTTCGAAGTATAAATGCTCAAGCTTTTAGAATAAAACCCCAGAAATTTTAATGACACAAATGAGAAAAACTCATTAAATCTCATTTTTAAAGTAACATGAAGTAATAATGCTACTGCTAAACAATTTCCTCATTAAAAATCATTACTTAAGTTACATACTAGCAAAAGGAGATCTTGAATTTTGTGTTCAGGCCAGCTGCAAACCAGCAAATTTGTCCCTCAGAGCACTTTCTTACTACTGAAAAAAACAAATATTTCTTTTGTTCCCCATTCAGAAATATAGTGCTGAACTAAATGCCCAGTTTTAATTTTGTCATATTTAAGTATGAATGGGGAACCTAAGGTTCTTGTGTAGTTCTGTCTGACCTGCATATCCAGGGATCAGAGTAATAAACATTCCAACTCTGGACTTCAGTGCAATGTTTTCATCGAGAAATACAAATCTGTTAAAAGGAAAATAACACAAAGAAGTCTTAAAAGAAAGATAGTACTTAAAAAAAAGGAAAAGTTACTAGACCTTGGAAAGAAGAGGTATTTCACTGGTAGGCATCAGCTTTTAGTAGTCTGTCTGCCATTGAATTCAGAAGGAAAAGCCTGGACTATCAGAGCCACAGAGAGCCATGCATATGGCTGAAGCATGTCTGTAGGAAGAATCATCTTCTGAAACACGTAGAATAAAGGAGACTAGTAGGGATGCAGAGGGTTTAAAAAGGCCAGGAGACAGCTTTGAGTAAAAAACCCCCAAAAACAGAGGAAGGCAAACATAGGACAGTGGAAAACCAAGGCGTGTCTCAAAGGCACTGGGAAGTCCAGGAACCACTGAGACTTCTTACAAAGTTGAATCCCTCCACACTTGTCACCCACAGGATGCCATGATCTCACATGGTGGGACTTCAGCAGGTTTCAATAGCAAAACTTTAACTGTAATCTGGTAGGACCAAGGTTTTACTCACATTTATTGCTACAGTTTGAAAAGAAGGATATTTTTGGGTAGTATATGACACGGGTGATTTTGTGTTACCATCGACTCCCTCATTTACAAATAGTTTCACAGGAACTTTGGAGGAAGACATTACTGGTTCAGTATTTATAGCCTGCAAAGGATAAAGAAGCACTTCTATCATATTCCTTTTTCTTGTTCCTAATTGCATCGTGCATAGTCTTTAATTGTACTGCCACCACTGACTAGACTTCTACCAAGAGATGACTGAATTCATCAAAGCACCCCCAAGCTCCTGTGTGGACCAAACCTTTACAGATATTCCCATCAGACTAAAATTATAAGTGAAAGATTTAACATCTTTTTTTTTTTTAAGCAGCAGTTTCCAATGTAATTCACATGAAAAAGAAGCTAAACAGCAATCTCCATACTGCTTTACAGAACATCTCACCTCGTCCTCCATGTGTTCTGAACAGCTGAAAATTTACACCATCATACTAAGGGCTCTGCCTAAATCTTCCATGGTCTCTGTGCCAGCTGGTCCTGCAGGAGCACCACTCACTGTTAGGTGGAGAGCCTGGGTAAAAGTAATATAACACCTTGACATAGGAAAAGGGATTGTTTGCATTGCAATGAACTTCTACAACATCAGGACCTTTCTTATAACTCCTATGTTTCATGGATGATTTATTCCAAGTCCGCTTTCTCATTATAATTTAATGTCCTAAACCACAAATGTATCTCTTCCATATTCATGTAAAATCATGGTGTGGTACTACTTGGAAAGTGCTTATTTTAGAAAAGAAAACTACCTATATCGACATTTTTTTAGCAAGAAGGAATATCCTATAGGACAGGAATCAGGAGACTGTAGCTGTTGCTTTGCCTATTTCAAAGACTTGAGCCCCAGAATTTACCCCCGCAACTGAGGGTTGCAAGCATTAAGCCAGCCAGGATACCTGAGTGTATCTTTTTGGATCGCTTATTTTAACAAGAAATTCCATATTGGAGCCAAAACTTGTAGAGAAAAAAGTTTCACTGTGTGTGGTGTGAAAAAAAATACTGGTTTGGACTTCCACAAATGAACAAAAAAACTTTGCTGAAAACTCCTGATTAACCTTGGAGATCTGCTCATATTCCTCTTCAGACTAGACAATGAATATATAGATTAAGTCATGCAAAAAATATTTCAGTTATTTTAAATGTAATGGCCATTAAAATCATACAGTTTCTTAAGTATGCATATCTACATGCACATACATGCTCAAATATATTCATAACCTTATAATATACATATGAGGTAGGAAAGAACTCCAAACTTCCAAGAAACATGTAACTTTTCATTCCCTGAAACAGAGAAAGCAGGCACTGTTATTTGTAGCAGTCATTCTCTGTCAGTCAAAGGTGTAATAACTCGCCAAGGGGTATTATCCAAGCACTTATTAAAGTACTGAAAGTGAGCATCACAACTGTTGGCAAAACAGTGTTTCTGGACATAATCCCAGCTATGGCACAGCTGTGACAGCCAAGCAAAAGCTCTGGAACTGGAGACCTAAGAGCCATCAAAGAGTCACGATGCCAGGTCGCGGCTATTCAGGTGGTAGAAATCACCCATCACAAAGCTGCAGCTGTCATCAGCACGCCTCACTCCTCATTCCTAGCCACTTGTGACTAACACCTACTACGACCTGTTATAAAGGATTAGATGCACCTTGAGGCATTTGTGCTTTTATACAGCTGCAAGTGTAATAGAAGATAATTTTAATAGAGCTATTACAGCAGAGCACACTGTCGCTTATCAAGCCAAAACCTCTCCATACAAACAATGCAGTCTTTGCATGGGAGCTGACATTACTTTGACCACAATGAGTTTCATTTTACTCCTCAAGCCTTGTTTCTTTTTATCTTAATGCTACCGTAAAAGCTCATTTTATTTCTGAGGCTCAGGAGGTCAGAGGGAAAATTAGAATTCTTCCTGTTTCAATCCCAATCCAGTGAAACATTTTGTTCATTCAAACCAACAGCATGTGCCACCACCTTAGTTAGTTTTACTTGAACAAAAGTTACACACAGAGTGAGCATCTTGGTTTAAATACACATTCAAAATTTCAGTTGTATGCACTTACAAAAAGTCACCACAGGAAGAGGAGTGACTTGCTTTGGAGATGCGCATGCCTCTGAAAGGACAACAAAACACACAGTGAATTACTGAAGGCAGAACAAATTGTGAATGCAAAATATAGCTGATTCAAACATGCACCTTCTGGGCTTGAAGGCTTGCTGATACATCTCTGGCATGAACACTGGTGCAAATGGCCATGATTTTTTTCATGCTCACCCGAGGGAAGTTCTCCAAGCATCACAGCCATAAAGACCATTTAGCTCAGTGACCTGAAAAGATTTAGGTAACCCTCTAAAACCAGATGACTTCCAGTACCATCTACCATTATTATGACTAGAAATTAGTTCTGCCTACATCACAAGCTAAATCACCATAAAAACTAGCTTGTATGTACAAATTTTCTGATATTAGACCTGAGATGCCAGAAGAAATCCTGGTTTAAACAGAAATTTGAACCATCTCCAAAACAACGAAATTCCAGGTGAGCACAAATGCTGCAGATGGTCAGCTAGGTAGGATAGGAGGAATGGATGGATAAGAAGATGTACATGAAATGGAATTGAAAATTCTGTGGTTATAATCTCCATAGAGATATGTACCAGACTTTGCAAAAATTGCACTAATTGTACGAGAACGTTTATTGGCAAACTAAAAATAGTCCTTAGGAAAGATCAGAGACATTTTAAAAATAGATAAAGCAATAAGGGGATGATTACAAAATATGATGTAAATGACTATACAGAGTTATTTAATATCAAGTGACTCTGGAATTATTCAGGTTTCATATTAATAAGGGAGAAAACTCCAATCTCAGCTACTTCACGTAAGGAAAGGAGGAACATATAAAAATATATGGAAATATCAATAGAAAGATATAATGCCTTTTCTGTTACAGGGAAAGTTTAAATACTTCTGTCAGATATTCATGACCCCTTTAAAGTGTCTTTCCTATTTTGTATTTCCTTTCAACAGGTATTCTATGTTGGAAAACAAAACCAAAACTATTGAAAGTTTTCACAAAGAGTACTCACAGCAGGAAAAAATATATTCAGGAGAAGTTTGAGGTAAAAAAGGGCAAAGCAAAAATCAGATGGCACAAGGTATCCTTCTGAAATGGGACTAAAACTAAACAGAGGCATTAACTGCTTGGTTTGACATAAACAAACACAATAGTTTTGGCTTCCTTACATAAATATATGGGTGTAATGTATGGGTGTAACACACATACTGAATTTATACTCTGTTCTTAGCACACCATCGTTACAGTATCTTTGCTTTTAGTTTTTGTCTCAGTCCAAAATAATCCCACAAAACCCCAGGAATTAAGATGTGATAAAAATGCCCGTGAAGTAGCAGAAATGGAAGAAAAAGCCATGTTTCTTTTTTCAGCAGGTGCTAATAGCAGTTTATTTACTACAGTATTAAAATGATTTAATATACTACTCATATCTTTTTATAGGACCATTTTCACACTCTATTTATTTTCTCAGAGTTAAACAGAAAGGAGGTATCCACACCTGCTTCTTGTGGCAACCCTTCAGGGCTGATGCCAAGCCCTCATTCAGCATACCAGATGCCATTTCTACATCTAAAACCCACCAGGTTAGTGAAGCACTAAGTTCAGCCTGGACTACATAGTCAAAAACTCACTGTTCTCCCTGCCTCTCTTCATGGGCCAGTATGGCCTCCATGGAGCAGGGATGGAGCAGAGATGTCCTGGATTGTGTGCAGTTTCCTCAAGGTGGAGCAACCAAGACTCCACCTTTTGAAGCAAAAAACCTCAAGCATGCATAAATTTATGCACATAACATAAATGGTACATTCTATACCAAAAATAAAGGAAGTTCATCTCATTAATCTTCACAAAGGATTTTCTTTATGTCAGCACTTTTTACAAACTTGAAATGAGAATAAATTTTTCCCTCCATTTTCTCTGTCACTGTACCTTCAGTAGGATTTAGATGAGAGACCAGACATTGTTTTGTTTTACATATCCACTTGACTTGAACACAGACATACCCTCTTAGAGCTCCAAATATAAAAGTCTGGAGTTTTTGTGTTCACAGCCCAGAGTAAGCACAGACAATACAGTCTTTTCTGTCGCTATGCACTCACACGTAGCTGTATCTTGGAGAAACCACCTCCAGGAGGCAAGCTGCATATATTTTTCCATTCAGTCTAGGGCCTCCCTGGTGTGACAATCAATCATTAGAACCACAAGCAACATTGATTTTACGCAACGTGAATGCTTATGCATTCAGCACTGTTCTGAGAACAATACGTTATTGTCTCAGAAGTTGCTGATCTGTTCTCTCTGACCTACCACTACCCAGCTAGCACACATACTGGCCGGTCAGTAGGCAAATATGAGGCTCAGAACCAGCTGAAACCCTGTTCAGCTGATACGGGATGCGCGAGAGCGCTGGAGGTTTCGAGAGGTGTGTGCTAAAGGATATGACAGGAGGGCATCTGAAACTATAACAGAGGACAAAGTAAAAACAGCAGAAGAGGAGAGAAAGTATGAGAAATGCAACATTCGACCACAGTCTTGATCAGCTCTGTGAATTTTAGTACTTGTTTTTTCTTTTTCATTGCTCCCAAACAGTTGTCTCTACACTTCTTTTAAAAAACACTTAATATACAAGAGGAAGATAAACAATTTATTAAATTATTAGTAAATTAGATTGTATTGGGTAACAGAATGTTCTGGGTTTATTATTGTTTATTATTTTTTCCAAATTTATATGATTAAAAGTAGCATTTCATGCAATTGAAAGTGTTTATTTAATCTACATCTCAAAGAGGGCAAAATCCATGAAGGAGATTTCACATAACTTAGCACACCTGACCACTACATTTGTCATGGAACAGAACATACTCCTTTTCTCTGCTCTACATCCCAAGGGCAGCACTTATATATTCCTCTGTATTCTCTTGACATTTAAGATCAGTAACGTTGTCAAAATTTTGGTAAGATGATGGGCTATTTGCATCCAAAAATACCAGATGCATAGGGAAACCATTTACATTAGATTTGTGTCAATCACACAAGTTGTATGCTTCTGTTAAAGTGGATGACTCTCTGACTGTTGCATGATTACTACACACAAGGGTTTTATTGGAAAAGCTGGGCCAAAATGGTAAATCAGTAAATGGAGTTAATGATACTTCTGTCAGTTGTCAGAAGAGTCTGAAGGACAAAGATAGCTCAATATAAAACTGAGAGGTCTTGAAATTTTTATTATTTATGGATAATGCCATAATTAATATTATTATTTATGGCTAATGCTTATTTTACAAATTGCCGTTTAAGATCTAAATGCCTTTTGCAGCTACAGATCTCTCCAAAGACCACAGAATTTGAAGATCACTTTCTACACACCAGAATGCTCTATGCCTGAAACCTAGAACAGAAGACTTGTTTGCTTGCCTTATGTGTGGATGAAACAAATCACTGAGATTTAGTTCTGTGAAGAATCTATGAGAGCCTACCATCATGTCTGAAAAGGATCCATGTTCAAGCCTTCATCATCTCAGACAGCATCAGTTCTTCTGTTACAACTCACAACCCTTCAAAAAAAAGGTTTTGCCTGAGACGCATAAAAACCGTAGCACTCAGAGAATTGATGGCTGTGGCTGGATAGTAACCGAGGCCAGGAGTATCATCTGGCATGTAGATAACACAGTATGAAGCTTCTGAAATACATCAAAGTGCCTGTGCTTTTATACAGATGGGTGTCACAAAACTGAGCAGATTATTGTTCAAGGGAGGAACACAGAAGGATAGCTACAAAAACGCTCCTGGTGCAAGGGTCAGCAGCTCAGTCAGCAACAGCCTACCAGACACCACATATCCTTCAGTCTTACTTATCATCCCTATGCATTGCTTGCTTGAAATTTGATCAGTCTGTGCTAGAAGAAGAATAGATTTGATGATCTCATTGACCTTTTCCATTTCTAATTCCTGCAAACCTACAGCCCAAAAATCCAAATAAATGCAACTTCCATGTGGCTAAATTTCCAGCAAAGACAGACTGAGATTTGTAACATGCCTCTCATCTCTTCTTGCTGAACACTTTGTACTTGTCTTAGCTGGGGGAAAAAAATGTTTACTACCTTCCTTAGGCAAAACGTTCCTGTTTTCAAAGTAAATTAATGCTCAGAGGTGCAGTTCAATGATATTATCAGCTCACAAGGTCAGTTGGAAAACTTTCCTTTTTGTAGAGAAAATGAAGTATATTAATACACAAAGAGGCTCAGCAGTTTTGCTGTATTCCTCTTTAAAGGATACCTAGCAGGTCTGCTGAAAAACCAAAAGAGAAGAGAGGAAAAAGTATGTGCTTGCTTTCTCAATATTCAGCCAAAGCTTTTTCACAAAGAGAGTGTCTGAAAAAGAGGCAGAAATTTTAATGACACATGCCTTAATCACCTTAAAGACAAGAATTCCCTCCCAGATAAGGTAAAAATCAAACCAAACATTAAAACAGAACAGCACAGTCCACTTTTGATTTAAAATAATAATGATAAATAGAGCTGTAAGGAAGAGAGAGGGTGGCAAATCTTCCATGTTTCCTTTCCAGAAAATGAAAGGGAACATAATCTTCCATTCATTCAGACCAAGGAAACCAGGAGGATGGAATTGTGCCAGAAAAGTCCCCCAAAAATTAAGGTTGGGAAGGCAGAAACTCCTCTTCAACTTTTCAAAGAGTCCAGCCTTAGCAAGTAAGGGAGAAGAAAAAAAATTCCTAATTCAATAGGGCAGTTATGTGCAGATAAATTTAAAAAGAAAACTACTACAACAACAAATGAAGAAGTAGATAAGAATCAGTTGAGTGTGGGAGAAAAGTAATCACTTTTAAAAAGATGCACATATTATTTTTGGTGCACGAAGAGCTAAAAACATGAAAACACATGTCAGTATTGACACAAAAAGTATTAAGGACCAAAATGCTCAACTATATGCCTATCTGGAAAGAAAGAGAAGCCATAGTTATTTATGTTTGACTGAGGCGCTCCAGCTATTAGCTTGGTATCTCAGAACAAAAGTGACATCTCAAGAAACAGGTTTGGGGGTTTTTAAACTTCCTATTGCAACATTTTCCTGCAAGGAGGAACAGGCTGTGACTCTAACCACTGCTGCCTCTACAGCCAGGAAGAGTGAATGCCAGTGGGAAATTCAAGGCATTCCTTCAAGTGTGTGGAAGGAGGGCCTTGGTTGCACGGAATCCACTGCCTCCTGTTGTAGGTGTGAAAGAAGGAGTTTCCCAGTTCCCAGAGTCTGGATAGCGAGGAAGTGAATTTGATCCAAACAGAACACATTTTAAAGACCTTTGGCAATTTTGACATTACGTCATCCCTAAATAACAAACCAATGCCTCAAGTTTAACTGGTCATATAAAAAGCAGTACAAATCCAGTATGCCAAATGGAAACAACATAAACATCATCGGATCATCTCACACCTGTACAAAAAGGAAACAATCTGACAGCTCCCATTTCCTGACTGTTGCAGAACTACACTTTAGAACAGTTTGTAATCGTTCTGGAAATCTTACCTCTGCTGCAGAGCTTCAAAGCTTCCATACACTTTTGGCTTTCTTGTAGCTTCCATCGGGTTTTCTTTATTTGTTATGTCAGTCACCAACTCCTGTACAGAAAGAAAGGGAGCTATTTCAACGTTCAAATTTATTTTTTTTTCTACTTTATATGGTTTACTAAACTGGGACAAGAAAACCATGGGAAAAAGAGCTGGAAGGATACACCCAATCAGCTTGTTTTAAGTTCTATTTCTTAGATGGAAAAAGAAAAAAAATTAAAGACACAAACACCTATTTTGACAGCGTTTAGACTGAATATGAATGAAAAGTAAAATGAACAGAGAGAGCTGCAAATACCACTGATGATACTATTAAAACTCTTCTACCAAGATAAAAATGACAGATTTTAACAGAATTATTAATTTAGAGTATTTCTACTCATGCAAGATCAATGCTTTTTTCAATATGCACCATGAAGAAATTTCTGCATGTTAAACACCACAAATTATTTCATTGCTCTTAACAAGGTTCTCAGCTTCTACAAAAAACATACTTTTTTTTGGCGTATAGTGAGACATGTTGCTGTCAATGTTTCTAAATTGCATATTTAAACAGTTAGAAATATATTTGAAATTTTAAGCACAGAAGCTCCCCATAGAACATTATCCTATACTAGCTTTTCAGAATTCTACATGATAAGAACTTTCCCTGGCATCTGTGTATTGAATTACAGGTATATCGACAACACAAAATTATCATCTTTACTATGCAAGGGTTCAGCTGCTTTCTTTTGGTCAGAGTGAACAATTGAGGCACGTTTTGTGTCAGTTCAAGTGTTTATGGTGATTGCTGTAGTTACCTTTGGCCATTAATCAATAACAGACCATAAACATGTATTTCAACCATCACTTTCCTAAATGGTATGGAGTTTGCAGAAAGGATTTCTGCATCTCAGCAGTATTGTATCTCGACGTGCCTCCAGGAGGTTAAAAAGCTAAAAAAGAGTAAATAAAAGAAGATATTAAAGACATGTGAAGGAATGACCTGCAGATCTTTGTCTCAAATTGTGACACCAGCAACTGCCAGTCCGTGTGAAAGGTAAACAAGGCAGATAATTACTTTGATGAAGATACCCCATGTGTTGAAATTCCATCCAAATGGCAATGACAGAATCTGCCGTGTTTAATTTACTTTGCCAGCCTTTCATTTGTTCAATGAAATGTACCACATATTTACTGTTCAGAATCATTTGCATCTGAAAGTAGAAAAACAAATTTTAAAAATGCCAGAAAAAACTGCACTAATCAAAATGATTTATCAAACAGAGGAACTAAAGCTAACAACAGCTTAACAAATTCTCCTGTAATTGTTATTACTGTATATCATAAGAGAAGTCATCTTTAAGCACTGAAAACAGACAGCATATTATTAAAGGATTTTTAAAATATTGAAGGAAATACAAACTGAGAAAGCTGTTTTTCTTTTTTAACTCTTACATGGAGAAAAGAATTTTTTCAGAATACATATAGTTATATAGCATACATGTAAATTCCCAGTACTAACATCTGGTGAAAATATAAATCTGCAACAAAGATTCATGAAAAAAGGTTTTAACTAACCAAGTGTATCAAGGGAGTGAATAGCATTGATACAATAATAATATTGTTATAATTAAATTCTTATTTGATTGTTACGTAAAGTTTCAAGCAGCTGTTCATTGGACTTTATTAAAGGAAATTCTATTCTCTTATACTTTTGCTAAGAAAATTCCATGGCAATCCATGTTTGGCTGATTTCTTCCAAAATCTGGAGATAACAAGAGCAATCATAACATCAGCCTATATATATATATCACATTTCATATTTGGAATTGAGAACTTTAATTAAATTATATGTAATTCACAGTGATGGTAAACTACACCACAGACAAGAAGTTCACTTTGCTAGGCTGTGAATTTTGATACCTAGGTGATACACATGAAAATATTCAGTTCTATCATTAATTTCTTGCAATAAAAATTAAACAAACAAATAGTTTGTTAAATACCATTCTGCAAAAAACAGGACAAAAAAAAAAAAAAAAGTGCATGTCTCACCTTTTCAGTACTCAACTCTTGCACAGGATTGGCAACCACACATTGGACTTCATCTTCTACCTTTATGAAGCTGCAGTCCCAGAAGGTCTGACAAGGTAGTATCTTCTGCTCCTAAAAGTCTGGCCTGTAAATAAAAGAGACAGCAGGGAGCAAAATAAGCCAATGAACAAGAAAAGTCAGACATAAGAATATAACAAAATGTTCAAATGGAAACTAACTAAAAAATACAATTAAATATAGTTATATGGACTATATATACAGGATATACTTTCAGATTTGCACCAGAAGTGTGGACTTGATCAGCCTAGCAGAAATATTTCTTGATGCTGTTACAGGGGGTTTTTTTTGTCTTGTATTGTGGTGTTCTGTACTTCATAACATTAAACATAATTTTATTTGCATAGCTGCAATTGAAGCTGATGTGAAATACAGACTCAGTATTTGCAGACTAGAAACCTTGGGGAGAGATGGGGGTATTTGCAATATTTGGTAACTACTTGGTAGGATATCGATTTAAGAAAATTTAAAATTTTTATCTATGATTTGAAAAGATGACAGTCAATTCTTTCATCATTTTCTTTTTGTTAAAAAAAGAAACCACAATTTTGTGCTAATCCTGTTTAGGAGCTTTCTCCATTAAAAATAAGTTAAAATATGCTCTTATTAAAACTGCATGTGATAATTTATTGGTATATTGAAAAAAAATCCCATTCTGTTACACTCTCTTCTATGTTTTCATCTTTACAGTTTTTTAAATTTTAAAAATGACAAAAAATATTTGGAAATTTGTCTTAATTTTTTTTCCAAAATGATTTAAAAGAATTTTGTTCAAATTTTGAAAGCCACAACTGATTCACATTATAGCCTATGGACCAAAACCACTGAGACTTTTTTTGAGGAAAAAAAGAAGCATCAGAACTGGCTAGGTGGAGCCCACACTTTTGATGCAATTTAGAAGATACCTACAATGAAGTCTGATTTTTCTCTTAAAAAACTAATAATTGGGCATGCAATAAAGATAATTTTTTTTTTAATTAAACAAACATGTAAACAAGAAGAAACTTTATACCAGTTAGATTAAAGACTACATATTCAACCACTGTACTGGCTATGAGCCACAGCTTTAGTGTCCTGCAAATAGTCCGGGGAGTCTTTGTTGTTATTACTACTCCATACTTCTCTTGTCCCATTGGAATTTTCTTCTGCAGGGCTACTGTCAACACAACACTGAAGATACTTGAAAAAAAAGAAGTGCCCTCCCTTTAAAAATCCCTTCCCTGCAGCTCCCAACACTCTGGAGATGTCTGAGCAGAGCAGATGAACCTCTGCACATTCCACCTGTAAAAATGATTGTTGTCTGGAGAGGTCTGGCACAAAGCCCCACCCTCTTTTTTATTTCACATACTGCCTCAACTCAGAGAAGTGCCATCATGGTTTTACATATAACTCCACAGGGGCTGGAAACTCATTCAGAAAAATAAAGTTTTAAAGGAAAGCCCCCAAAACAAAGCATGTTCCAGAACATTCAGCTTGGGCATGAGTAATAAACCCACCAAAACATCCAAGTGGGTGGGAAGAGTGAGGAAGGGGTGGCACTGAGACAGATAAATTGCAGAAATAGACGGCTGGAACCTGCCTTGGCAAACCTTCTGAGCTGCACATCCATCTGTTCCACATTAATCTCTCCCCACTGGGTTTTAGTCCAATCATCAATGCTGCTCTGAAACAGAAAGTACAGATAAAAGCATCAACAACATTTGGTAAAGAACAAGCTTCTGCTTGTTCTTCTATCTAAAACAGATAAATTGATGCTGAGGAAAGCCCATCCTACACAAGCAATAGCTTGTGGGCCTTAATTTTTTCCTACACCACCATTACTTAGAAGCACACATAATAATCCATCTTCTCTAAATTCAACTCAAAAGCTAAGCATCTTAACAGTTTCATGCTTCAGTATCTGATAAAAATATACATGCACAGCTTTCTTGTGCTATTAAACATATGCCCATATCCGCAGGTAACATCCAGGTGCACCTGGGAGATGTGGGGAAGCTGCCCTGCAAGTCCTCCTGGGGGTGCTACAAACAAAATTACAGAAAGAAGATCTAGTACACATATTTTTAACCTTGCTTATGAAAGCAGCATCTTGAGGGAAACTGAACTTTGCAAGACTGATTTCCCATACAGGTCTGTACACTGATTTTTCTGGACTCTTGCTTCTAGATTTGTAGAGCTTTCTAACGTACAATCCTGAGTTCTGAAGTGGAATTTTATGGATTTCTGAATTTTTACTCAGTTATTTCAATTAATCAAGCAAGTTACAGGTATTAAAAAGGTCTAAAGGAAACTACAAAGTTTGCTTTGCTTTGGGATTATCTTGAAATTGGTTGACTTGGGAACAGAGATATTTTTACTGTGGGTATCCTAAAACATAGCAACTATAATTTCAAAAACAAAAGGAATAGAAAAATCCTCAGTATTTAACTTCTTTAAAATCAAAACTATAGCACTTCTAGGATCACATTAAAAATATATAATTCAAATATATTTTAAATTTATAAGTAAATTTAAGAAAAATCTTACATTAATACAGACACGAATATCCCACACTTTCTTGAGCAACTGCACTTCTTTTCAACATTGTTTCATGTGCATGTAGCCTGGAATAGATACTTCAAATAGTTCTGCAGATAGATCGCTGCATTAGAAACATTTCTTCTTCCAGCATCCCAAGTTCTTGATTTGCCTGGAAGAGGGAAGGAACACTCAAAGTACAGTTGTAGGTTATATTGAACTTAAACTGTCAATAAAATTTATAGATCCTGCATATATGATTCAATATAAGGAAAACTGAGAGAATTATGGCAAAGAGGTTACAAAGCTGTGTATGCATTGCCTCTGAAAGCATCCAAAAGCACACAAAGGACTCCATATTCAAACCATCAAAGAAAAGCTGCATAGAAAGAAGCTAATTTATATTCTTTTATTCTATAACTTATTAAACCAATTCTTCTTAAAGTGGTATAAATGTTAACAAAGTGCCCTCATGATGTTTTAAAAAAGATCTTCTAAATAGTCTATTTTAGGCTACCCTATTCAAGAGCACATTGTGCTGACGGTGTAAAAGAGCATGAGCAAGTATTCTGAATGTTTAAAATTTTTTCGGTGAGCATACGCAACACTGGAAGAGAAACAAGACACCTGAATTTCATGGCACTACAATTATACCAGCATCTTGAAAATAAAAAAGTCTCCAAACCAACAAACAACAAAAACCACCAAAACATCAGTAAAACAAAAAACCCTCCAAAACGATCCCTCAAAACAAACCCAATTAAAAAAAATATAACCTAACAAAAACCCAAAAGACCCAACTCACAAATATTTTAATGCGTACATTGAAATATCATTAACTTTTATACTGAAAGCAAATATGTTTTTTTGAGATTTCTCATCACCTTACTGAAATGAACATATGGATTTTCTACATCAAACTGAAAGGGAGCTTCCATTTTAAATCTTTCTCTGGATTCCATCTGCTTACCCATGAAGAACAGGTAGTGACACTTGTCACTGATTATGTTCTTATTAAGAGAAACAGAGATAAAAGGATTGATCCCAGAATTCAACATATGTCAAGTAAAGTGCATTTTCTTCTGATTATGTGCTATGTCAGAAGCCTGAAGAGGAGCTACTTTGTGCTATACCAACACAGCTCTCTTCTTAATGGCATTCCATTCTTTGGGCAATTCCTACTTAACAGAGTAACATTTTCTTTAAACAAAATATATCATACACGGTAGAAATATACCAGTAAAATCTGTGTATTAACAGTGAGAACACTCCAGTATCTACTTATGAATAAGAAATTACAGTGGATGAATCATTTAACCAAAACTATACTCTATGTCATAGCTTTTACTAGAATCTTTGTCAGCTGTAAAAGAATTCATTTTATGGATCATTGGTAATTATAAACTCTTTGAACCTAAGGAACTCAGTTATTTTATGTACAATCACACAAAACTTCATTTTAATTATGCTGGGAATCTTGCACACAGTAAAACAGAGTTCTACTTCTGCTGCTCTAACATACTTTCAAATATGTAAAGATGACCTGGAAATAGCTTTCTCATTCCACAAATCTCCCCAAGATCTCCCCAGGAAAAAAACATTCAGTAAACCACGTGAAAAAAATTTCGTCAGGATGAAAAAGATACTTCGACAGGTGGTTTTTGACCGTATCAAAAGTACAAGAAAGGGAAGCTTGAATCTGAGTCAGAGTAACTAGAAAACCAGCTAAAAGCACACACCAAAAATCCTACCAAAATTACTAGACCAGATGGGCACAGAAATAGAAATTTCACTGTGGACTGGGAAACTCACTGATACTGGAGAGAAGTTATAATTATTTGTTGAAAAACATTAGTTTAACTTTCACCTGACTCTATTTAAAAGAATTTACAGTGCAGTGCATATCCCAAAACAGACCAAATAAAGGTCTCTCCTATGCAGATGCTGCTCGTAAAATGATAGCTTACTAAGTTCTTCTTTTGGTGCCAGTAGGAAACACTACAGCTGTTGTACTTTCCCAGCTATTCTTGCCACCAAATTTTGCTTAATTCAGGTAATTCCCCCAAATATCACTCAAAAAAATTATAACTAGGATGGGTGTGGGGCAGAATATGTAGAGAAAAAGGTGGCTGAGGATGTCTGTAAGACAGCACCGCCTGACAGCCATTAAATTCTACCTTTTTAATCCATATTTGAACAGTCCCAAACTACTGCTACCTGTGACATGGAAGGCAAAGTAACACAGACACTCACTGGAGTTTCTATATGGATCTGGGAGGAGGCTTATGAATGTGGAAGTGATTTGGTCATTATTAAGAAAAGAAATTAGCAAAAAGCAACTATGGGCCACATTAGAGGAAAATACATCTCCTTTTGAACAGATTTTCCATCATTCACATAAAACAAGTGTTTAAAGAACAAAAGAAAAGATACACACACTTTATATATCCCACAATCAGGAAGTTTTGTAAAATTGTTCCTTTTCTAACATGTAGCTAAAGAAGAATCTGGAATGTTGGGTTGGTTCAACCCCAAGAAATATTTCACCTCTCTAAATAAAGCCTCTGTCTAAAGGAAGGAAGGAAGAAACACTTCATCTTATATTTATCCTTTCAGAAGCCTCAACACAATGACCTTTTGTTTATTTTGCATTTAACCTCAGATACAAAGGCAATAAAATACCATTTTAACGACTGGAGTATGAGAAAGTATACAGGATACATCATTCAATCAGTATTCAGCAATTTAGGAATAGGGATGTAAGGGCTTTTTGAAGTTTGAAAAATTAAAAGAACCCCTGCGTTTTACAGAGTAAGGGCTACCTGTTATTATCACATTCCTGCATGTGTCTCTTGTGGAAACCATTTACTACAGCAAGGACCCCCTTTACTGTTTAAAGTAAGTACTCTTCCCTGAGCAGGTGTAGGCCAACTAGATTTCCTGACTGGAAAACAAAGACAAGAAGCCTGATGAGGAGTAGCTGAGGGAGCTGGGGTTATTTACCCTGGAGAAAAGGAGGCTTGGGACAGGCCTTGTCACTCTCTACACCTCCCTGAAAGGAGGGTGTAGCGAGGTGGAGTTCAGTCTTTTCTTCCAGGTGACAAGTGGTAGGACAAGAGAAAATGGCCTCAGGTTGAGCTAGGGAAGGTTTAGATCAGTTATTAGGAAAAATTTCTTCACTGAAAGGGTTGCCAAGCATTGTAACAGGCTGTCCAGGAAAGCGATGGAGTCATCATCCCTGGAAATATTTAAAAGGCATGTAGATGTGGTACTTAGGGACACGGTTTAGTGGTGGATTGGAAGTGCTGGGTTTAAGGTTGTACTTGATGATGTTGGTAGTCTTTTCCAACCTGAATGATTGCATGATTCTATCAAAATATGTAAGGCTTAAGATTCTAAGATTCATTCATACCTTAGAAGATTACTGTAATTTTTTGACTATGAAGTTGAAGACAAACATCAGTGACATATTTAGTTACAGTTCTAAGTATACACCTTAGGATCAAAATTCATCATCAGAAGTGTGTTTTGAGGATTGTGATAATTAGCTTGGTTTAAATTAAACTGAAAAATTTAATCCACCTGAACTTTCCATTTACTGTAGGTCTGATCTTCATATTGGTCAAGAGATTTAATCTTTTCCACATATCTCTGAGAAATAAAGGTAGTTTCTGGACTTTCTAAGAATTTGCAAAGAAAAAACCCACACATAATCTTTTTTTTTTCTTTCACTGATAGCACTTCATGAACAAATTCTGGTGGAAAGCTTTAGCTGTCCCTTCCTTGCATGCTATTAGCTATGTCAGTTTTCAACACTGGACTTGTTATTGCTCAATAATTTAATTCATGTGCGTCTAAAGCTCTCACAGGAGCTTCCATCCTCTGTACTCCCACTGGAAAGCATGTTTACTTAGGATCAGGACAAGAGGAAGCAACAGGGCACAGTTTTCAAACAACTTGGATATCCAGGTCCCCCATAAGTATCTTTGAAAACCTTCTCCCCATAGAACAATAAAACTCTTTATGGACTCCTATGAAAAGTAGGACCAAAATGTCTGTATTCATTCCTTCAGTTCTTTAGACCATTTAGACTTTCCCAAAGTAACCAGCATATTTTTGTTAATGATTTAGTTATAACCTCCTCCTCATCCCCTCGTTTATTAGAATATAAATTAAGGTATTATGAACCAGCAGGAAAATGCTCTTTTATTTTTGCATTGTTCAGTACCTTTTTAATGTGTTCATCATGTCTGATTGCAGTTATCCAGTTCCTCACGACATATTAGCAATGAAATATTGCAATTTGGGCTAATTATCTCCACAGACAGGTTTTGGTTTTTTTTTTTTTTTGAGCAAGCTTAAAAGATGTTTGAAATCTTGAAAAGAAAATAAAGAGAAAAAGCCCAAACAGCAAAGTAAGCATTAGAGTTCTCTTTCTGTAATGCTCTTAACATGAAATCTCACCCAAAATGTTCATGAGGTTCAGAGATTGGCACTGTACCAAGATATACTGTTGGTATGTGTCATGTGCTTACCAACAAACCACATATTTCTAAATATGCTCTTAAACTGTCCACAGCAGATGAATTCTAGAATGCTAAAGAATGACAGATTAGCTCAGATCCTAGAAGGTGTGGAACTCGGCTTTCCAGATCCAGATACATGCCCCACACTCTTGATATTTTCTAAATCAAACAATATTCTGAGTTGGAAAGGACCCACAAGCATCATCTAGTTCACCTCTTAAGTGAAATCCTACCCTGAACTTTCTAACTTGTTTGTTCTCTCCCCTTTTTCCTCAGATATATCCTCTCTCAGAAGTCACTAGGGTCTTCCTCTTGAGTCCCAGAAAAATTCCAAGTCTTACTTGTAAATTAATGTTTTCTAGAGGGAAAAAAGCACCTAATCCTGTAAAAGCTTACCAAACAAGTGGGAAACAGAAGTGATTTTTCTAAGTCGCCTCCCATTTTCGTGTGTAAAGTTAGGACAAGCGATCTGCCTTTTGAAAGAGTAGATATAATAATGTATATATTATCTGAAATCAGTGAGAAAAAAGTTTGGAAAGACACAGGGTAAACATTAAATGCAAGACACTCTTTTAATTGCTAACAATGCCAGAAGTGTCAATCTCAGGAAAATTCATTTATACAAAACTGGTAGTTAAATATTCATTATTACTGCCTTATACTTGGCCCAACTAATTTGCAATACTCTGCCACAGTTTAAGAGTAATACAATGTCACAGAATGTATGCCTAAAAGGGGCTTCAAGAGTAATTAGTCCATGTTCTTGCCCCAAGAAGATGTTTACCATACCTATGCAATTTGCCAAAGAGGTTTTTTTCTAGCTCTCCCTGGAAGATTTTTCAGTAATGAAGAGCCTGTCACCTACCCTAGCAATCTGTTCTGGCAATTCATTATGCTTGGCATAAAGTAGTTTTCCCAGTCATCAGACTTGAACCTTATACACTTTAAATTAAGTTCAGTATGTTCTGGGTATACAGAATAGACTATTTCCTTCCTGTGTGCATAAATCTTTAATGTATTTGAAGACTTATGCCTGTTCTCTCTCTTCTTCTTCTTCAGCCTCAGTGACTATCAACAGATCCTTTTTCCCGAAGTGTAAGGCCTGAGCACAATATTCTCCTAGAGGCTTCATCAAGGCTGCTAGAAATGTGAGATTTCACATCCTGTTGCCTTCCAGGACAACCACTCATCTGAACATTTACATACTTACCTCTTAATAACACAATTTCACTTAACTAATGTTTGACATATGACGACTCCTAAATCATATTTGGAAGAACTGTTTCTAATCAGTCTTTTCCTATCTTACATTTTAATTATTCCTGTGTAAGAATAATACATGCTACAGCAGAAACATGCTCCAACTATCCAGGTAAACTATATGCTACACTGGGTGGAGAGCCTGGACACACCTGCCATCCATGGATTCTCCATGCCTCGTGCAGACAAATGCAAAATGCAGAAAGCTAGTGAGCTGAAAATCTCCCTGATTCTTCAAATTACATTTCAGATCTGGCTTTAACTATGAGTTAACTTCTGGAAGGAACCTGTAGTCAGAACATCACTAAAGCAAGAATAGAATCATAGAACAGAGTTTGATTCCTAGATGCAATACATATGTCAGTATTTCAAGGCATTCAATTCACAAATAGCTTAACTAAAGCTGTAATTTAATGCACAAAACTGTTTTCCCTAATAATAAAGAAACAGTTTCATATATATGGGTACTGACTTTGAACATAGATTCTAAACTAGAACAGTCATGAAATTCTACACAAAGAACTGAGGCAACACATCTGTCAAGATCCAGGGTTTTGGCTTCAAAATCAGTATAATCATCTTCAAACTCCTATAATGTTTAAAAAAGAGAGAGAAAAAAGTATAAAATGCATGTTTTTCCAATGGAAGAAAAGTCTGATGGATGGCATATGGTAATGCTAAACACATATCTCACCTCTGTCACTGAACATACTTCTGAGATTTTTCAGTGCTGCTTTAACCAACGAGCAGTGGTCGATACCATTAACAGAGAGAGCTGGTTTGGGTTTGTTTAACAGAAACTGAGTAGCAACTGAAGGATTTGCTTAGAAATGCAGATTGATTTTAAATAACAGTTTAAGATATAATGCAAGTGTACCACAGCAAAATCAATACATGTATGTACTAATGACACCTTTGTTTAAGAAGCATAGTAAGAGGGATAGCCATCTACATTGCCCCTTGCTTTTGTGCTGTTTCATCCTGTTAACCCTCCTATTAAATAAAGATCTTCTCGACAAGGTTTTACAAGGCCAAATTATGTTTATGCATTATCATTAAGAAAGTTATTATGCGCATCAGAATTCAGCTGCTCAAATACTTGAAGTTAACTCACTAAGTAAACAGTATCTTTTGACTCTGACCCATTGTTACATTTAACTAGGTTATCTTAATCCACGGCTACCACACGTATCAGGCAACAGAACAACAGCCATTTTCTATAGCACAGATGTACTCTATTAATACTCAAGGTAATTAACCATGTTCACAGATGCAGACTTTTGGAAAAATAATAACAGAGCAGAAAATAGAGGTGCATATTAATGCAAGCTCTTGCCGGCTCTAAAGGGAGAGCTCCAGCACCTTCTGCTTTGTTCCATTAGCAGCACAAACAGCAACATGCAACACTTACACGTAAAGCTACACTTGTTACTTTGCTAAATATGTTAAACATTAACTTTATCTCTGAGACATTTTTTTCTTTGCAGCTTCTCTGCATCTCTTTTTTGTTGCAAGCCACTTCAAAAATAAAAAAACAAATAGAAGTATCAGTAGCCAAGGTGGACATTTAAATAAAATACAGTATCTCTGAATAGGCATATCAAATTAACTTGTTTATTTAAGAATCTTCTTCCTTTCTAACTCCCTCTGTGCCTCAACTAACATGGATTTTGTTTGTTTGAGGTTTATCTAAATACACAGTCCAAGCCCACTCATATATACACAAAACCCATGACAGGATGAACTACTGCACTTCCCCAAGGCAAATAAAGGAATTTAGATATAGTTCTATGGCTAAATTGGAATATATTCACTTTTAAGAATACACATATTTAACTCGCCAAGAATCCAAACCTGGGAAGCACACATTTGTGCCCTGAAAGCTAAGCACCCATTGATACTCTTTGGGATCAGAACCCCCCCATCACACCACAAACCAGATCATTGCTCTGTTCTGGTTTTCAGGCAATTCCATCCACATTTAAACCAAACAGATACTTGCCTATCCAGAAGCGTGTAAGGCTTCTTCCTGGAAATATGTGGACACTATTCATATATCAGGCACTTAACAGCATGAATCTTGAAGTTTCTGACATAAATTAGCTGTAAGATGACACCTATTGTTTGATAAAGCTGATTAGGACGGTAAAACCCAAAGGCAAATAGTTTCTGAAGACCTGGAAAACAAATATTTTAGCGGTGACAGTAAAACCAGTCCATAATTGGTGCTTGGTATTTTCCCTGTACTTCTGCTGTCGACACTCAGACTGCATGCATGAGGAAGAATGGCTCAAACTTGAAAACTAATACTCATTGATTGTGCTTTACCTGGCAATAAGCTGGAAAGTCAGCAAATTTACAGTGCAGAATGCTTGTTCAAAACTGTGCTAGAAAGTCTGCTTTTGTCCCAAGTCAGTCAAGTTGCTAAGGAAGCACTCATCACCTCAAAAATGGATCAGTTCACACACTCCTACAGTCTACATCTGACCAAATATGATAATTGCTGTACACTATTGCAGCTTAAAACTGTTATTCAAGCATCTCACTAACACTTATGTTTATATACTGAGTATGCAGGGAATCCTCGAGGCAAAGGCAAGACCAGGTAAACTACACACAGACCTCACAAGGGATGTTTTGAATCCACACCTCCCACAGACAAGGGGGGGTCAGAGCTTCCTGGTGCTTCAGAAGGAGGAAAAAAGGCAGCAGGAGGTCACTGCTGCCATTCACGTCTCCTTTCTGAGGCAGCTTTGTGCAGGGATCAGCAGGAATTTACTGTGAATTGTAAGGGATTTTATCAGGAGCAATGAAATTCAGAAGTACAGTAGTGAGTCCTGACCCTGAGACATGGAAAGCTTTGCTATGGATTTGAAAGCAGTACCAGGATTTTAGTCCAAAGGCATTAACGACTTTACAAAGCTGCTGCATGAACTAAGCATATGCCATTCATTTAGCTCAGATCTGGTTTATGACCATTCCTCTGGGTTTTTAATTACCTAGATTCAGAGAGATACTTTCAAGAAAAATCAGTGTATTTACACAGAGACTATACTTCCTACTCCATCTAATGGAGTAGTAAAACTCTATCTTCTGCTAATCATTTGCTTGTAAGTATCATTAATATATACTATATTATTTTTTGTTATTTATTATTTTAACAACTTTAATATTTGGGTCTGTTTCCAAAAATTTGCCTGTTTAAATAATACCTTATCAAAAAAAAGCATTCCTCACGCATGCAGCAATCTCTCTCCTTAACACACTGCCAAAATTGCCATACAGCAGATCCAACCTCCCAGAGGCCAGCAAAGCCTATAGCCCTGGGGAGGCTGAGCCCACCTTCTAATGGTGTGCATCTGGGCAAAACCACCCCACTTGTGGGCACACAGGTGCCAGGAGCACAGAGAAGTGGCAGGGACACAGCCAGGACAATCCCCTTCTGGATCAGGAGAGTGAAGAAGGGAGTCATCCCAGGGCACCCATTACATCTGCACCTGGGGCTGGGCACACACCTGTGGGGGCAAACCTGGCTTCACCAGCCCCCTCACTTCAAGTGGAATTTAATCAGTATCTCCCTGCTCCGTGAAGCTGCAGGGTAAAAATGAAGGAGAAGAAACAGAATTTGGCTGCCCTCTTGCCAGCTAAGTGCTCTAGCCAGCAGGCAGCAAAGCCAACTACATAATATGATAGAGAACTTCTTTATTTGAATTTATGTTAGAAGGGGATTTAATCCTTCCAAAACCCTAATTTTCCAAGTTCAAAGATATTTATAGCCATGAATTAACACGAAAATTTTGAAAATCTAAAAAAAAAGTGTCTAAAAAAGTACAGTAATAAATATTCTGTTTCATCATAAAGACATACCATGACTGCATAGTGAGCATAGTGTTAGGAATTATTTTAGCTTTTATTGCAAGACACTTCCATAAACCAATATTTTTAAAACATTCTCTATCTTTTGAGTAGAATCAACTGCTTTTGTACCTACACCAGAACCGCATGTAAATTACATTCTAACACTCAGGAAAAAAAACATACAGAATTGAAAGTTCTGTATATTATATGTGAAAATTAAACTTGTTTTTTGGGGGGTTTTTTGTTTTTTTTTTTTTTTTTTACTTTGGGCAATGTTGGTGGTGTTTGTTTCACTTTATCCAAATTTATTTTATTCATTTAAATTTAGTTTATTCACTCAAAATCTTTGGGGAGAGCCATCTGAGTGTTTCCCTACATGTGACACTTTTAAATAATTCACCTGATCAGGAAAAAGCATCCAGAAATCTAGTCTTAAGAAAACTAATTTCTGTTTTAAAGAAGAAATGGTAGACACTGTACGCAGCTGTGTTGGAAGCCTATCTCATGCCTAGTTCCTTTCAGTGCTATAAAATTCCCAGTATCACAACCTCCAAGTTTACAGATGCTTTTGAATAAACAAGGAAGAAACAGTACAAATGCCTGTGTAGAGGGTGCAATATCACTATGTTTCTGTAATCTGAAGGATCATATGTTCTCCTTCTGAAGAGCTTTCCAGAAACTATTCAGTCATTCTGCAGACCTGCTCACTTTAAATATCCCCCTTGAGCCCACCAAAATCCAGCTTTTCCAGCTTTTGAAATTCCAACATCATAATGAAAATTTCCTTGATCAAATTAATAAAAATTAATTAACCTCTACAAAAAAGTCAGTAACAAACCTACGTTTGAGATGGTTTTAGCCATTTGACCTTTTCCCTTCTGGTTTGGCAGAATGAGCAGTTAAATCTATGTGATCTTAAATAATTTTCTTTCATAGGAAAGAAAAGTGGAGGATCAAAAGGTATTTCCAGCAAGGCTTTATCCTAGTTGGGTTCCTTACAGGATTAAAACACAAGCGGAACTGAATTGTCCCATAGAGCATACACATTTAACTCCAATTCAATTTCAGCACTTTATGTTAAAAAAGGCCTAGATGAAAAAGAGCAAGCACTCCTAAACACGTACTTTCATGGATAAACACATGATTTATTATAATAACAAAAATGTTGCTATGAAAATTAAACTTAAATCTTTCCCAGAGGAATAAAATTGAACTCACTTTAACCTCTTTTGTAACATGTGCCAAATTAATTTCTATGGTCTCTGATTTCACTTGGATGAAGTAATTGTTTTATGCCCCAAGGGGATGAAAATAACTGTTTCCTTGTATGCTTAGAAATGAGCAAAAGCTATTCTCCCTAGGAGCAAACCAGTCATGAGTTCCCCAAGCAGACCCTTGGTCATCGCAGACTCCTCATCTCACCATTGTCATCTACAGACTTCCCTCCGCTGTGCCCCCACCCCTGGCACAGGGCAGGGCTCTCTGTGGGCCCACCTGATGATGAAGAGCTTCCAGCAAGAGCTACTTATGTGCAATGGCTGTGCACGATGACTCTGAAGGGCACAAGCTGTCACTGCTGCAAAACTGCTGGCACAGGATGCTCTTCCCAAGCATCTACAGCTACCCCGCACCAAAAGCACCTCAGCCTCTCTTTCTGATAACAGACAGCCAACAGCCAACAGATTCACACACAATCTCTTTCACAGATCACTCTGGTGGGCACTATCAGACTCAGTAAGATTGGATTTCTCACTCTCAGTATTTTAGAGGGAATGGGTGGAGCAGCACACTAAATACTTGCAGAGCTAAAGTACATAATTTTCCAGCTCAGATCCCAAAAGTGAGCCTCACAGTTCCTGGAAGGGCATGAGTCCAGAGGAGGGCCACACAGATGATCAGAGGGATGGAGCACCTCTCCTCTGAGGAAAGGCTGTGAGAGTTGGGATTGCTCAGGCTGGAGAAGAGGAGGCTCTGAGGACATGTTACTGCAGCCTTTCAGTACTTAATGGGGGCTTATAAGAAAGACGGGGCCAAACTTTTTACCAGGGCTTGTTGCTATAGGACAAGGGATAATAGTTTTAAACTAAAAAAGGGTCAGCTTAGACTGAATATTAGGAGGAAGGTTTTTTTAGAGTGAGGGTGATGAGACACTGAAACAAGTTGCCCAAAGAAGTTGGGCAACTTTCCCATCCCTGGAAACAGTCAAGGCTGGATTGGATGGGGCTCTCAGCAACCTAGTTGAAGATGTCCCTGCTCATCACTGGGGAATTGGACTAGGCAACCTTCAAAATTCCCTTTAAATTCAAACTATTGTCTGTAATTCTTATCAGTCGCCAGTCTTGACTCCTACTACAAATGCTTCCAGTTTCAGAAAAGAATAATAAAAAGGTCCCAGGAGCAGGAACCAAAAGCTATAGCTGTGCCCATCCTACACAGCTGACTAACCACAGGATTAGAAAAATATTCTGTGCTTCCTTTCCTGACCACAGATTTTTCATTTTCCCTTCCTTATTGGCACAGATTTAAAGGGAGATGAAGGGCATTCTGTCTCATCCAAGGACTAGCCTAAAACACTCTATTTTTTCTACCTATAAATAGATGAGTCCATAGTTCTTAGAGGAAGGTGCCACGCTCAGGAGAAGCTTCTAGCCATGGGCTGCATGTGGAGACTAGCACTTTACTAAAGCAACTTTCAAAACCCTAAGAAAGGTTGGATTTAGGAAACACCTTTGCAATTTCTCATAATGCTATTACTAGTCTGCTCCTTGCACAGCATGTGACATTCTCATCCTGTTCAACACCCTTAACTCTCCTCCACGCACTGTGATTTTGTGCTCTAGGTATTAGAAACCTGAGTCTTGCTGCTTGCATGACTGAGAATAGCCCATATTTCTCAGACACTGTATTTATCCAGCAGCATAAATAATAAGTAATATCTCAATCTTCAGCGAGCTTTTAGGGAATATACCAAATCTGGAAAACAACATCTCAGATGTGAAATCCCATGGTTTAAATTCCTTGGCACAGACAAAGTAACTCTCCAACATGTTTCTGTGATTAAAGAATAAATCTTTAAAGCTTTTTAAGGTAGTTTTAGCTGTTTTCACATGCTACGATGCTTATTCAGTTTCTTCTTTGAAAAGATTTTTGGTGAAAGATACAATCTACACTAGAATGTAAATAAGTGAACTGCAGAAAAAAATTTAAAAGTTACTTCTCAAAATGTAGTCATGACATCAGCCATAAAGTTACTTTTCAATTTATATATAAACACAAACCCCAACATGTATTATATTTTAAAATTGCTATCTCTAACTATTCTAGTTTTATAATTATCTCATAGTGCAATGCTCACTTTTGAGGTGCTCCCAGAGCCTGCTCAACCTGTCCAGCTAGACTGACTCTTATGTGTCATCTTCTGTACGGTGAACATCAGAAAAGAACACAGTAAAGGGAGTTTCTTTCTCTCAGTAAAAGTGATATTGAAAATTTATTCACGTGTTTGACGTAACACTGCCATAGCTTTTGGATACTAATCCTCCTGTATTGTGCCAACAAATACAGAAATGGCAACATGAGTCTTCCTAGCTTTTATCATTTAGTAAATTAGCAGAAGAGGGCTTCCCCAACCCCAGAATCAAACCTAGCACACATGCATATGTAATGTATAATTCTCCTATTTCCTGACCAACAAAAATGCTCCAGAACAGTGAACCCAATAGAATGCCCACATTTAAAAGTGCTCTTGCTCCCAGCAGTACACATGGTTTCAGTGGAAGCATGGGGAAAGCTTACTGATGACAGAAAATGCCTCAAGGCAGGTCATTCACAGTTTGTTTGCAAAGCCCACATTTTCTTGGCTTGTGCAGCTCCTACCAGCATTTTGAAATTCACAAAAGGAAATACCTACCAAGAAATTTGATAAGCAGAGGTAGCAAACTTATGCCAACAAAGAGGGGTAAGGAGCAGCAACTCAACCTGAAAAAATTTTATATGGCCTCTGGAGAATTTTTTTTCAGTAGACAAGAAGCATATCTCATTCTTAAATACACAGTACATGAATGGTATGGCTGATGACTATCTGATGACTATTTATTCATCTCAGCTTCAAATTTAATAATCTAATACTGGTTGAAAGTATCTGTAATCTCATTTTGGTGTTTATCAGGCATCTAAAAGACAGATTAAATCCATACCTTTTCTCATGGTGTCCTGTGTATCAACTAACATTTATTTATTAGGTACTTACGTGGTTTACAATACTTACTTGAAGCTACCTGATGCAACTATGACTCACACAGGCATGCTATAGAGCTCTGAATGGCTCCATATCAGGCAGATGGCATGAAATAAAGGTGGGATTAAATTACAGGTCCTTGGGAATTTCATCTTCCAAAAGAACTGAATGTATTTTTCCAGTGGTCTCAGATAAAGATCAGTATCTTGGGTTTTTACAAGTGCTGTAAAAATATAAAAGGGAAAAACATGATGGCTTAAGAGAGGATCATTTCCAAGCTAACCAAGACTCAGTGAGGAATGCAAGGTAATTATTTAAATTAAAAAAGAGAGATGTGCAGGTTTTAGTGGCATGTTACAGCCAAAGATTGCTCATGAAACTGCACAAAGGCTCATCAAGTGTCTATGATGGTTTCCATTCCACTTCTGGTAGCCACGGATGCTTAGCACCTTTCTAGAATGTCTGGAGTTCCTCCCAGTGATGCCAACCAAACCAAGGAGAAGCAGGAAACACCACAGATGCCTAGGTCATGGAAGTGTGAAATTTCTACTTTGAATGAAAGGAAAATAAGTCTGAAGTCTGCAACCATTCTAAATAGGGTGTATGTTGGACAGGCCAGGTCTGGTCACAAAAGGTCTAATTACATATCAGTTAATACTTCTGATCAATCTGGCACCAAGTGTATCCTGAAAAAGAGCTGTGTTCCAGCCTCTGGTGTTATGTTCAATGGCTTGGCCTTTTTCATCAAAGGGGAAAAGGACTCCCTGTTTTCTTCAAGCTGGAAGTTTAACAAACACTGACAACTTATTCTTACAGTTTGTGGAGGTTTCTGCTGTTTTGCCCTTCAGCAGAAGGCATAACACACCTGCTCTGGGCTCCTGCTGGCATAGGATGACATGGGAAAAATTCAGACTCACACAAGCAGCTTGTTTTGGTCTCTGTTCAACATAGACCTGTTCTTTTCCTGCTCAAAAATTTATTAAAATGAGAGATGTAGAGCAATGCCAGCCTATACATGTGGCAAGGTCCTGGTGAGTAATGCTTTCCTTCCATCACCTGGTATGTATTCCACACAACTCTGGCCTCAAAATTTTAGAAGAGAGCTGAAATTTTTGCATGCTGTCACTGTAGACTATTGGCTAATTAAAGATACCTGATGAAATATTGAAGTTTCAATCCTTACTTCTAGTCATAGGTCAACGCAAAAACTGTTTCACTATATTTCAATTCACTAATACAAAACTATGACCTCCATCAACAAACCAAAATTTTAACACAGGGATTAAAAAAAAATAAATTTGTAAACATGTGACTATTTCAGGTTTTATTAAAAATATTTATCAGTGATCTTTAACCAGGAGTAAAATAGTTACAAAAATATTTGTAAGTGCAAGCTTTTTGCAGAACTAGTGTCTCCTAAACTGAATAACATTATAGAAGGAGCTGGTATTTTATTATATTTCATTAAAATTCAATTTTATATGCAAAGTATCATATTAGCTAATTATTTCTTTATTATTAAATAAAAATAATTAATTAATTATTTAATTAATTTTAAATTAAATTTTAATTAATTTTTTTTANTAAATTTTAATTAATTTTTTTTAGCACTAGAATTTATCTATCTACAGATTTACTGCATCTGAAGTATCAATAACAATGCCGAAAAAAGTGCACATACTAATCAATTTTGCTGCTTCTACCTCTCTCACCTATTTTTATCACAGGAAAATTATCCACATAAAGTTTAACACAAACAAACCAATAATGATCCATCTCAGCACATAAAAAGCTCCTGCAGCTCTTATATAACTTAGTATCATGACTTACACTCTCATGTTAAGACAAATTATGGATTACTTTGTTACGCAAACACACATAAACACAAAGTATACACCTCACTCACTCTATACTTTATACTTACCATCTTCTACTCCCTTGAAAATGTCCTGAAAAGCAGGATAACAGCTGCTTTCTTGGGCTTTTAAGATCTTAACAATTTTTTTTTTTTT
>VYXC01000513.1:137127-170020 GCA_013397175.1 Platysteira castanea
AGCGGAGGCGGCCCGGTCCCTCCGCCCGGTCCCTCCGCCCGGCCGGCCCCGGGGGCGGGCGGCGGAGCCCACGCGGGAGGGGCCGGGGGCGGAGGGCACGGCAGCGCGGCGGGATTTGAGGGAATTCGTGACCGCTTACAGCGTCGAGTCCCTACGGAGCAACACTGGTGCATCCTCCCCCGCGCCGCCGGGAACGTGTGAAGTACGAATCCCTGTATCGGCATCTCCCTCCGCAAATGTGTACAAAAGTGCCGTAAGTTAACTGTTTGTTGGCTGCCCGTACCTGCTCCCCAGCGTGCCCTGGGGATGCCAGGACAGCGCGTCCGGTGGGAGTTGTTAGACACAAACAAGACCACAAATGTCCGGCTCCCACTCGGGGCTCCAGAGCAACCACTGGGACAGGTCTCGCCGACAGCGGTTCTATTTGGGCAGCACTTAGTTAAACTTCAGGCCGTAAGAGTAGTAACCTCTTCCATGGCGGTGGGAGGACAGCTGCTTTCTGAAGTTACGCTCACTGCACAACAAACACTTCCTACCGGGATTTGAAACTGCTCCTCGGCTTGCTTTCTGCAAGAAAAAAAAAAAAAAAAAAAAAAAGAAAGAACAGGTCACTAGTGTTTGCCTTCCCAACTCCACAGCTGCTAGAGATGCCTAACTGTATCTGATTAAGCCCAAACAAAACACATAGTATTTTTTCATATATATTTTCAGAATATATGTTTTCAACCCAGTGAAAGCAAAAAATCGGTGAATGTCTGAGAAAAACACCCGAGGAAAGCCAGCTTCACTTGGTGTGTGACAGGTTTCTCGCTGAGGTTTCTTCTGCTTGGCACTTACAGGCTGCTCATATCTGTACCAGCCCATGGTGTCTGCCAAGCTGTAAAGCATCTCTGTGGACAGCCACTCATCCCAGAAAAAGTTGATTTCTGCCATGTGACTAATGCAAAAACACCCTTATAAAATATGTGCCTGCTCTTGGCATGGGCATCTGGAGACTTCTGTGATCATGGAGTTGTTTTCAAGAAAACATCTGGGATGGAACTACGAGTTGAGTTCTACTACCAATGTACCCAATAAACTCTGACTGCACAGAGCCCTGCACTGCTGCATGTACAGCTCTCTCAGGGGCTGAGCACAAACAGCGAGGCAATGCCCAGTAATCCACTGTGTCACGCTGTTGCCCCACAGACCTTTGGAGCTGGCTTACTCTCTTACTTAGTGCAAAAAACTGTAGTGCTCCTTGATGAATTTTACTCTCCTTATCTTGCAGCACAGGGAACATTACATTTCTTCCCCTGGTTTCTTTTCTGTAAGCACCTTTGTTCTTATATTCTAAGAGAAGGCGATTACTTTCCCGTCTGCAGGGGTCAGCCAGAATTCAGCAGTGTTGCTAGGGCTTGGAGTTAGGCTCTCTTGCCAGTGCTATCCGTTTGCTTTTTATGCTTCACTTGGTCAACTTCACTTTAGCATGTAACCAACTTTCAGAGCACTTTCCACCTTTCTCAAGGAAACAGCAAGAGAAATATTTTTTTTTTTTACTTCTCTTGCTCTTCGGAGACATCGATCTATGCTAAATGGCTCCTCACTGCCAAGCTTGAACTACACCTGTTTTCTGGAATCACAGAGTGGCAGAGAAAACACCTGTCTTAGTGTAAGTGCAGGGGTTTTGCCAGGCTTCCCCAGGGATGAACCTGTCTCTTGGGTCACAGCCAGAGGAGTCTACAAACTTAAATGGGCACTGCTGAAAAAATTTCATCCTATCTATTCAGATCGATCGATCGATCGATCGATCGATCTATCTATCTATCTATCCATCTATCTATCCACCTACTGAAGGCAAGTAATTTCCCCATGTCCTTGTGTTGAAATCAAATACAACATGCTTTAAAGAAAATTTAAAAGATCTATAATTAAACAAGGATGAAAACTCCTAAAAGTCGACCCAAAGTCTATTCTGACTTCTGTAACATCAGTCACTGACAAAATTTGTCCTCAAGCTTTATTTGCCTTATTCTTTTCTGATAACCCTTTTGTTTCTTTAAATCTTATCTCAAATATTCAGCAGAAGGTCTTCTAGAAGTGCACTTCAGCAAGAGTAAAAGCTTCAATGTATTTTTGTAGTTAGCTGCTGCAGGCTGTAGCACAATGAATAGACACATTCAATATAATATGTAGGGTGGATATTTGAATCTCTTAGTTGGCCAGTCAGAAGGACAATTAACAGATGGTTAACAAACATTTTCAACAGTAATTTGAAATCATAATAATAAATTTTGAGGGATATAAAGTGACAGTTGACTAGATACATGTGAAAAAGATATGGATCTCTAAGACCTCAGCAAAGTAGAATAATAGAAGCTTTTGTTCTCCGAAATGAAAAAGGTTGGCACCTTAAAAAATTAATTTTCTGATCCTTACTAAAAACTGCTTGTAGAGTCTTTGTGGAAAGCTTTATTTAGTTAGTTCAGCTGAGGGATCACATGGTACATTCTGTCAAGTCATTCAAATGAAGGGATTAATACAGATTATTGTGGTACGTGTATTTTTATTTCTTCAATATGACAAAAGGGTAATCCTTAAATTCTTTCTCTGAATCTGTGACACATTTGAAATCTGTTACCACCTTCCACAATAACTGTGACTTTTGATTTTCCTCCATGTATCACTGCTGTCCAACTGATAGGGGTTTGTTGCAGCAAATATTTGTCTCAGTCAACTTCTTTTCACCGCATATGTTCCTGTATATTTGCTAGATATCTTCTCAAGACCACAGATGATGATTTTTCTTCTTTTCTGCAGGGCACAAGCAGAACTTGAAAGAATGGAAGAGATCAAATAGAGACAAGATTAAATTTAGCATTTTTGCAGGTAATGCCTCTTTATGTACTCCATTGTTCTCTAGTTCTCTACTCTTTACATGTATATTACCACGTGATCAGTCAGCCACCACCAATTAATTAGATTAAAAGACTGAGAAATTTTATTCTAACAGAGTCTTATTCTAACACAGTGTTATTCTAACAGACTGCTGTGCTAAAACAAGCAGAAGATAGAGGCTATTGAACAGTCACAACTAAAGGAAGAGAAGAGTGTGATCACTCATTATTACTGGCTAAATAGCAATAATAAGTAGCAATCATAGCAGCTTCTAGGTGATCCTCAATGCCAAACTGCTTTTGAAAGCTGCAAGTGTAAAACTAGAAGGCTACCCAAAGGTTTCAATCTTAGTTCCAGAAGAGGCTTCAAACATTTATTTCAACAAAAGTGAGACTTATGGATGCCAATGTAGAAGTCTGGATTGTGTTTAATGCAAAAGTCATATTGACTACAATACATCTGAATTACACCATTTGAATGTTTTCAGTAAATTGATGTTGGATGCCAGTGAAATCAGTTCTGCTCATACTTAAGAGCAGGAGTTTAAATGTATGACTATTTCATATCCTAAGCTCTTACCATTTAAACCAGAGTATTTTTATTCCATCAAGGCTACCAACTTTATTTTTGTAGAGTTTCATGCTGCTATAAAAGAGGAAGACAAACAAAGCTGAGGGAAATTGAATTTTTTCTATATAAAATTCTCTCTGGTTTATGATAATCTGTAATAATTGACTGCTTGTCTTAATGTAAACAGATGGTAACACCCAGGATGACTGATATTTACTATGTCCGTGCATAGCTCCCAGGGGACTCTACTTTTAACCATATTCTACTCTGTCTGCAGGCCCAGCAGTTTAGAAAAATAAACACTAACAAGGATTTCCATTTTCAAAGACCTTTCAATAGTGAATCTACTGAGTACTCTGTGACTTCTGCTCAAGAGAGAAAGAAGCTGCCAGCACCACATGCAAGACTAGTGTTGTGTCAAAAGCATAAAAAAATGTATGTTTGCAAAGGAAAAAATCCTACCTATTCACCTCCTTCTAGCTCAACATGATAACTTCTAATGGTAACTACTGCTTTTCCTGTCCCTGTAGTAACATTTTAGATTCCATTCAGGTTTCCTTTAGTTCTTCAGGCTCCCATTTTGTAATGAACTTTTTTTTTTTTTTTTTTTTACTGATTTAGTATTTTATCACCCCTCTCATCCCACTCTCAAGTAATTCTTGCCTCCTTCAGTTATCTTGACTTCTTGACTTCTTTTTCCATTATGAGCAGCAGTAGGCTTTAGTGACTGCTGTCAATAAAAACTGAAGACTTTAGGGGGAAAAGGTACACCAACCATACACCAACCAGAATCCTGTTTACGCTCTAGCTATCTTTTTTTTCTCCTTTAAAGAAACACTTATTCCACACCTAGTTATGGAAGTTTCCTGTTAGGAACTGACATAAGATGATGAAAATCTGGCATGCCTAAGCAAAAATTACAAAAGTACAAAAGTAAAATGTGTGACTAGAAGAAATCACTTCACTTGGTTTGGCTTTCACTTTCTTGGCTTTTTTCCACTCATTTGTGTAATTTTGCATATTAATCCCTTAGATTTTCAAAACTGCAAGCAGAGAATCTATATTTGTGAGACTGAAGTAGAACTGACTAAAAGGAGTTAGCAAGAGGACTGTGTTTTATATAATATAATCGTGTTTGATATAATTTGTTTTATAACAAACATTTGTTGAGGTACAAACTCAAGAATCTTTAAGTCCTGAAAGATGTATATGCATCACTTAGCAGACACACATATTACCTACCAGCATCAGTTGAAGTTACTAAATTGAGCTATGAAAGTAAATCAATACCTCATTAATTCAATTACTTTTTAAAAAAATCTGAATGTGTCTAGGTCTATACAGTGCATGCTTCTCTTACTGCTTGCTTTCAGTAGTTTTAAAAATCTTTCAAAACTTCGACAAATGTGTCAACACCAAAAGGTCAGCCAGCTTTGAGATTGGATTCCTTCCAAGACTTTCCTTTAAAATACATACAAGTGACACAAAGCTATGCATTGAACTTAAAACAGCATAAAAATTAATGCTTAACAGAATAGCGGACTAGCAGCACAAACATATTTTGAGAACCACTCTCTGCCCTGCAAACTTTTAGCTTGGACTAAGCTTCCATAATATGTGGGGAGGAAACACAGATCACATTCAAGTGAAATATTTTCCAAAAGAGTTTTCCGATACAAATATTTAAGACAGATTACTTCTTTTATCTGGTCTATGTGCTTCTGCAATGTGTTTAGCAAGAAGCAAGAGATTATTTAAATAAAAAGCCATAGGATTTGAAAATGCAGCGAGAGAGGTCTTAATGGCAACCTAGGCTAGGATATAGCATAGATGCAAGAGGGAACAGATGCAAGAGAGAAAGTGAAAAATTCCAAAAGTGCTGTAAAATGTGTATCTGGTAAAGAAATCCCTGAATATTTATGGTCTTCAATAAACTTCAGTTAAGAACAGTTTCTCCTTCGTAGGACAAACTATAAAGGTTGAAACAGTTTCTTTATTTTTTAAAAGGTTGTGCCAAAATAGCGTTGTAAGAAATTATTAAATTTCTTTATTTTTTAAATTTCAAGGCTAGGCATTTTCCATTCACAGAAGTAAAAATGATAGATAGAGCTTTGAATCTGTATATTAGGAATCTTACATTGCACACTGCTGCTCATGTAAGTCAAAGAAATGCTTATGTTCCTTGACCTGGCAATTTAGAAGTAGGTAATTTTTAGTACTTGGTATGAAAACCACCCAACAAACCATAATAAACTGAACAGAAAAGTGCCCATCATGACACCCACAGCAGCTGGGCACAGCACCAATCCACCTGCCCATGATAACCTCTGGCCATTTTAAGTAAGGCTGTTCTAGAAAAGGTATCTCGCCGTCCTCTCTCCATGGAAGGTATTCTAGCAAGCAAAGATAGCACACGCCAGCTCCAGGTCCCCACAGCATTTCCATTTTCACTGACAAATCTCAAGATATCAGGAAATGATGCAAGTAGCTTTGGGGGAAGGAACAGGAATGGGAAGCAGGGGCATGGAAGGCATTAGGAAGTTCAATATGAATTACATGTTCATACTATATATAGATAAAATCCCATCCTGATATTTGCTACTGAGACAGACAGAAAACAAAGCCAATGGAATAAGTATTAAATGTACTTTTAGATAATTTTAGCAATGGTAGTGAATCTACAGTTACAGACAGAAATACTCAACTTCGTGTCACACTTCTTGCTTCGCAGACTAGAATGACCACATTGGAAGGACTAAAAGGGTAAAATGCAACATGAACATTTCTCCATATGCCAAGATTTGTTAGATTTTCTTATATTGTATACTTGAATAGGGTAAGCAGAGGTCTAGTCTCTTACCAGTAACATAGAATTTGCTTCAAAACACACCGGTGTCATAATACTAAAAAACTGGCCAATAAAGACACATTAGTTAGTCAGATGCATTTACTTTGAATTATGACATAGACTGACTTCAGTTAGTTTGCCTGACATTCAAATAGAGGTTACTAAGACTTTAACAGGTATTTAATCAAACATATAATAAAGATAATGTATATCTCAGCTAGGAAAGATGATTCTGTTTTGCAGTACAAGGTTAGAAGTCCCAGATTTTAAATTAATCTTTTCGAAAATGGAAGAAAGTGGCCTTCTTACGTGTATATGTCTCGGTTAGGGACATGTTCTAGTGGTGGGATTTGCAGCGTTAGCTTTTCAGTTGAGCTTAATGATGTTAAAGGTCTTTTCCAACCTAAAGGATCCTCTGATTCTCTATGTATTTCTTCCTTTGTGAAACAGTATTACTTATTCACTGCAAAAGCATGGTAAAGTCTAACAAAAAAATCCTTTTAGCATTTTGAAAAAATTAGTATAACATTATCATTAGCAATCTGGCATACCATGAAAGTTATTTTAGTATAAGACAATGCAGGAGCCTGTTGACATTTCAACAAGCTCAGCTCAATATACTTTCTATGAGTTGAAGTCAGTACTTTCAGGTTTCCATTTATTGTTATAGTCACTCCCTATGTGCAATACAATGACATTTCTATTACTCATCTCTGTCAAACTGAATTATCTTCAGTTTTCTAAATTTTTATTTTATCTGTGCGTGTGTCTGTGTGTATGTACATATTCCTTACCTTAGAAAATTTTCCCCTTTGGTTATTCCTTTGGTGTGTTCAGGAATAACCACAGCTTCCATTCGCAAGAGCTGAACAAACCCCACAGAATTCATGCTGAGCTAGAATCTGCTGGTTTAATTCCCTGCTGGGAGTCTGCCAGTTGGGAAACGCTGACCAGCAAGTACAGGTCTTAATTACACAAATCCAGAAGCTGCTGCCAACCTTTCCCCATTGAGAAGCATTTGTTTTCTAGTGTTCTTCTTGATGAACAGATTATCACACAAACATAATTTATTGCTGCTTTATATTGTAAGCAATTAAATGAAGAAACCTCTTAAACTCAAGGGAATTTTAATAGGTTACTTGCAAAATGTTATTGCAGGCAACAACTTGTACATGATTTTAGTTCCAAACCCACCAAAAAATTATACAAATCAGCATTGTAAAAGTGTCAGATTAATGCCTTACAGGCTTTGCTGGCAGAATTAATTTCTAAATTCTAGATGTGGGGAAATGTTACTCTCATTTTTTTCCTTTTCCATTTTTTTTAGAAAAATTTACAAGTGAAATATTACTACAAAACTTTTTTTATAAGGAATTTTTGCAAAACATTTACATTTTTACCATCAACTGTTTTTCTGTTTCAAAATCATTATGTAGATTTAATACCCTATGCTGCACATCAATTCTTGCGGGATGACAATTCAGTGACATGCATAAAAAAACACCACAAGGCATTAAAATGAAGACTTAAATACAAATATTGTTGCAATAAAACAGTTATAAAATTGAAAAATAGGACCTAAACATCATGCTTACTTAACTTTGACAAATTAACTTTTTCTCCTAGATTACACACTTTTATTACTGCTCTCGTGAAAGAATGTGATAATGACTTAACACCAATTGCTAATGTAATCGGCAACACATACACAAACCTAACCAAAGAAAGTATATTGTAAGAAAAAAACTATTCTAACACTGGAGTTCTACCATGGTAAATACACTTTGCACTGATAATTACAATAAAGCAAAATTTTTAATGGTGGCAAAGGGAATGAACAGTGAAATGCCATTAAACAAGATACTACTGCACATCTGTGCCCTATTACTTACAACAGCTATATCCCACTGAGTCAAATAAAGGACATTGAAATTTACGATCCTTTTAAGACAGAAAAGTGGATTCAGAATGGTATGCAGAACAGACTGGCAGAATGTTTCTAATTCCAGCGGTAAAATGTGCACCTGCTAACACAAGTTAATGTACTTGAGATGCTATGAAGCCAACCAGATTTAGATTTGGATACATCTATAATAGGGATTCATTGCAGATTAAAAATTACTTCAGTTTCCTATCTGCATACATAAGTATGCATGAAAAAATTACATATGAAATGGTTGTGCAGAATGCTTGTAACTTCAGTTTACAAAACTGTTAACTTTTAGGAAATATGATAGTAACATTAGGAAAGTTCTTCTTTGCATAAATGCAGAGCACTGATTGTGAAGCATAATGATAAAATATATCTTTGACATTTCATTTCCTATATAATAAAATTAACAGTTAATACTACCTAATGTTCATCTGTATTAAATGTAACACCTAATTGATTCTGATGTTTTAAATCCAGATACATCAGTTAAGAGTACTTTAAATAAAATATACAAAATAATGTACAAAACCCAACTAAAATTTAAAGACTCTGTTACAAGTCTAAAAAAGCTTTAAGAAACTTGAAATTTATAACCACAGTGTAAAATTGTTTATCATTAATCTCAAAGCTTTTTATGTAAACTGAAAGTATAAAATACCCTCAGCTTAGTATTTTGCTACAAAGGGCTGGCCTAAAGTGTACACAGTGTAAACAATGGTATTTCTTTTGCTTCAAAAATACAGAAAACACCACAAGATTGATAAATTGTTCAGATGAGAAGTATATGCTCTTTAGGGAATGCATAGGGTACCTGTTACGTCTCACAAACCAACAGCTACCACCCACATTCTTCCTTTCATAATTTGCAGGGGAAAGAAAAATGACTTTTTCTTCTTGCACTGTACTTCCTTTAGTTACATTAAAAATATTTTGGTGTATAAATCTCCTTAAAAATTGGTCATGAGAATTTATTAACAAATGACTGTAGATGTAAAAGGTTACATTTATGCCTAGGGGAAGTAATTAAAAATCCTGAGTATGAAATATTTGGCCATCTTTCCTCCTTGTACCTACTGGAATTTTCATGTAGAAAATGCAATTTTTGTTGTTTTTTCCTTTTTCTTTTTTTTTTCTTTTAACATTTTCTCTATTTTCACTGTCACATCTGAAAATGTAACCAAACCTTTGAAACCAGAAGTCATGTCCGAAAAAGCTAACAATATTTCTCTTTTCCCAGTTTGTTTTATGGTAGGAGGCTCAATATAAGACTTGACAGGTAACAGATATTTATTACCAGCCCACATATTATTCTTGAAGAGAAAAAAGAGACAGTAATATTTAGGGGAAAAGAGAAAATGTTTACTTACTTCTTTTTTTATTAAAAAATTAATTAATTTTTTTCTTTGGCTATTAAGTCAAAGCACAAAGAACTCAGCACACTAACCACAACATAATAAACTAGTATTTACAAAGAGGAGATACTGGAGAATGAGCTACAACACTCAACTGTCTGATTAATTTCCATGAATTCTAACAAAATTAAAACATTCAAACACCTAAAGTCGAGTTTTTAAGATTCAAGTTATCTATGAGTTAGAAATGGGCCACAGATGTTTTAAAATACATTATCATAGAACCACAGAATGGTTTGGGTTGGAAGGGACCTTAAAGTTCATCTAGTTCCAACCTCCTTGCCCTGGGCAGGGAAATATAAAATGAAATGAATTACCAAAAATTGACACAACTTTTTTTTCATTCTACATAAAGATACAATTACTTTTGTAAATCTTATGTTAATATCTTTCTATGGTTTTACCTTTCCTACTGTTTACACTAATTCTACATAACTCTAGCTCTCCACACAAAGAGAGGAATTAGAACTCACTGATTGTCATTTATACACACTACTATAATGTAGTAGTCAGAATTAAGCTGAGGCCCACCTCAGAACCATTTTGCAGCATGCATCACCCAGCTGCTATTTGAGTAATTCCAAAACTTGAGAAAAGATGGCCAAAATTAACTGATGTGTTGCATGGACTGAGCAAGAACCCAAAATGTATCCACTGTTGTTCATCCTGTATTCTGTTTTGCTGTGCCTTATGGGAAAAGGATGCTGTCATGAAAATATTACAAATTTATGTTAAAAACAAAGTGCCTTCATCAAATGGTATTAATCCTACTCAAGGTCCACCCAGTTTTACATTGATACTCTCCGATTTTATAAACACATTAACATACAGTGCTAAAATAGGGGGGTAAAGTTCACTTAAAATCATTACAGAATATACAGACATATAACTAAAAAAGTACAGTATGGAAATATTATTCCTCCATCTGTTTATCCAGTCATCAATTTGCGCTGCTTGTATTTTTGAAATTTTTGTCTTGTTGCACCGGTGTACACTTCCCATGCTGACCCTCCAACCTGGAACACTTACAGAAGTCATGACTGAAAAAAAGATTTCCTGCTCTGTAATCCACTTTACCAGCCCACTTCCATATCCTGAAAGGTATGTAAACTTAAGTGCAGCACTAGGTGTCCATATAAACGATCCTTTCAGAATTCTTCCATGTTTGTTGAAACGTTAGGGGTTGCTGGGTTTGAATCTTGAGAAATGGCAGCAACAGTGACAATTCTTGGAGAACCAAGAACCTCAGTAACTGAAGAGTCCAGTTCTCCTGAGGTAACAATAGCAAGGGCTGTTCCACCACCCTTCTTGTTCTGATGAGTTTTGACATGTTTCGAGAGATGGTCACTTCGCATAAACCTTTTAGAACATTCTGGGCACTCAAATCTCTTTTCACCTTTTTAAAAAGAAGAACAAAACCAAAATGTTACTGAAAGAGAGCCCTGAACACTGCTTGATCACTTGAATCTCACCCTATTCTGTTCAACATTCAAAGTGTCTTTAAAAGGACACGTTTTCTATCTGACTCCTGTCCAGGTGTGTTCTGTTCAGTCACAGGCTTCTGGCAATCTACTCTTCACTACTAAAATGTTCTCAATCAGTATTTGCTATGCTGTGATTATCTGGTGAGAAGCGGGAATTTCAGGACACCTGAGAATTTTCATAAACTTCCATAAACTTACCAGAGTGAGGGAGGTAAAAGCCCTCACAGAACAACTTGGTAGCATTTTTCAAGAATACTTTTTTATTTAGATTACAGTGAATTTGGAAACATAAATTGCAACGCTTCATGAATATGTATGAAAACTACATCAAGGAGATAAATTCAATATATAAAAGGTCCTGTCACTGTTCAAATGTAATTAGTGCTTAGACATCAGGTGCTATAAGCTGGGGGAGGATGGACAGGGAGGGGCAGACACTCTCCTGAGGGTAAAAATAGGAAGGCTGATAAAATTTTCAGCTTTTAAAAGGCTGTCTTTTCCATTATGAACTGTAAAGGAAGCTTTATCAGTTCCCACTTGAAACTCTAGGAAATTTCCCAAGAAGACCAAACCTAGCATACAGACTAGGTAAAATAAATTTCTTAAGGACTGAGCTAATCAAGTGAAGAAACAATAACCCTCATCCATGGCCAATCCTACAAGCCTGATCTAAATTGGGTACATTTAGATCAGGCGCTAGCTAATGTACACCAGCTATCTGTGATGAAACAGTCATTTTTTTCTAGCCTACATACAAAAGAACAGTTAGAACAGATCCCTTTTTATTTATATGATTTCACAGTCAGCTTAAATTGATGAAAACTGGAATCTACCACTTCCTTGTCTTAAAGTTACTTTATTTACATTTACGGGTAATTTTGAGGTAACTTAGTAAGTGAGAACCTTGATACCATTGTTTAACTATGGCCATTATGATTCAGGCTTGCTGTACTATGGCTACAGAGAGGGATAACCAACCTGTGTGAGTTCTTCTATGCCTTTGTAACTCATCACTCCTTGTGAATCGCTTGCCACAAAAAATCCAGTTGCATACAAATGGTCTTTCACCGGTATGCCAGCGCAGATGTGCTCTAAGATGAGATGTCTTGCCATAAACTTTTCCACATCCTTCAATATGGCAGATATGCTGTTTCTTTTTTCCTGGCTCATTGCTGCCTCTAAAAAGAACATATTTAAACAGCTAAGTAGTTATATTCTACAACATTACCAGCTATTAGGAGAAACATTTCATGCTAATAGAGACAATTGTAATCCCCGTCTGAAAAAGCCCACACAAATGTACTTTCTAATAGAAGGCATTAAAAATCTAGGCAATATAGGGCAATCTCATTCCCAAATGAGGCAAGCTGTGATAAGATGCTTAAATATAAACTGATAAAAGCTACATTTACCTTCCTTCTCCCTCTCTGCAATTAGGACAGGAGCAGGCAACTCTTCTCAGTCTCTTGCCAGGTTGCACTTCCTGGTCAGAAGCTTGTTGAGCTTGTTGCAGCTGCACTTGTGTTATCTGATCGGGACTAACAGCACCAATTGCTGCATTAGCAATGCCACCTACTGCTACGGTTACAGGGGCTATTGTGGCTTGCTGTACTTTTACTCCATCCTGTCCTTGCTGTTGACCTGTAAAATAAAAATTGTACCTTTTATTAGTGATCCAAATACGTGAAACGCACAAATAAACTTTATACATTTTATAAGACAAAAATCCACCTAATGTTAAGGGAAGCCACAAACAAAATATTAAATCCAGCCGTTTTCCAGAAGCACTACCTACCTGCTAGCCCTGTTTAATGTAATTTGTTATTAAAATAGCACAAGACTGCAAATTACTGACTGATACTAAAAAAAATTAACAAGTTTAACAAATGTATTCTTTTTCTTAAAAGCTGAGATAGACAAAATTTTACACGGAAATATTGTTCAGTTACTTGCCAATTAATGTCTCTCTAATAATCTTTGAGCTATATCTGCATTCAGAAAACTACAACTAGCAAAATAAAAAGTTGCTTTACGGCACTTACAGAATTGTCACTTCTCTTACAATCCATCTTGAATCAACATCGAGCCAGAATGGAACTTTTGTAATGAAAAAGAAAATTAGGACTAGACTTGAACAAGAGAACATACCAAAGTTTTCTTGGGATTGTTGTTTCTCAGGATTCTCTACCCAGGATGGGGTAATACTGGTTAGATGTACAAATGGGGGCGACAAGAAGCAAGAGCAGCCCTGGGGAAAGAGATGTGGTGTTTGGGTTGATGGCAAGCTGTATATGAGTCAATAGTGTGCCCTGGCAGCCGCAAGGGCCGGCTGTGTCCTGGGGTGCATCCAGCAGAACCAAGCGAGGGAAGTGACTGCCCCGCTCTGCTCTGCACTGGGGCAGCCCCACCTCGAGACTCTGTGCTGCTTTGGGTACCCTAATGTAGGAAGGACATCAAACTATCAGAGTGTGTCCAGAGGAGGGGACTAAGATGATGGAAGGTCTTGAAGGTAAGACATACAAGGAGCAGCTGAGGTCACTTGGTTTGTTCAGCTGGGAGAAGAGAAGGCTGAGGGATGGCCTCCACACAGTCTACACCTTCCTCAAGGGAGGCAGTGAAGGGAGAGGTGCTGATCTCCTCTCTCCTCTTTCTGGTGACCCCTGATAGGACACAAGGGAATGGCATGAATCTGCACCAGGGGAAGTTCAGGTTGGACATTAAGAAAAGGCTCTTCACTGAGAGGGTGGTTGAGCACTGGAACAGCCTTCCCAGGGAAGGGATCAAATGAAATTCTAAGACTGACTTGATGAATGAAGAATTCATCTTCATTGCGTAAGTCCATTGATCTCATTGGTCTTCTTGATCTAAGGAAATCAGGATTACTGTCTTGATATTAAAGCAAAAGAAACTATTCCAATATAGGTAAGAAGTGTAGTTTCTTGAACAGCAGAGTAATATTATGTTTGTTTTAAAAGTTGGTACTACACAGTCTTAGAAAATACACATAATAACTGAATCTGACAGAGATATACCTTCCAGCCACAATATGACAACACTGAATGCCAGCCCTGCCAGTAACAGGAATGGGACAAAATATAATTAGTTGCTGCCATTTTCAAAAATGTAGTGCCTTCACACAACTGTGAAATTAAAGGAAATACATTCTCTCAACAAGGAAATAGTAACAGGCAACCAGAATTCTTAAGAGCAGAACACAATATTTTAAGACTTGAAAGTCCTCAGTATTGAAACATTCATTTAAAACGTAGAAATTCCTCGGGGAGAACATGATTCAGAGAGATTTTAATGACTTCTGCAGCATCCATAACAGACACCACCAGTGGGGATAAGACTGGGAAGAACGCTCTCTCTGAAGCCTAAACTGCCCAGCTACTGAGTGAGTTGACACACAACCCAGCATGGGACAACGCCTACTTTGTTCACATGATTGCTGAGGGGCAGTAGATGCTTGGACAGCCTATCTTGTGTACCACCATGCTACCAGCCAGAGGTGAAACCTAACACACACCACCTAACACCACCACATACAGGCAGATAGGTTAGGACTGAAGAACACAATATACAGAGAACCTCGCAATGTGACTTGACTTGTCATCTAAAGGCCACTGCTGGCCACATGGAATAGAATAAATCTGTTTTCTGCCTAGGTCAGTACCAGGTTATTTTCACCTGAAGCACTGAACAAATTTTCCCAGCTATCTCCCTTGGTTTATGACTGGAAGTTGCAGCTGATCTGCCTAGATATGAATTTAATGAACAAACATGAATTCCTTGTCTTCTTAAGAAGGCCACAAATACTGACAGATGCTGAGAGTTTTCAGTTCTCTGAAAAGAGCAAGGACAAGCCTGTAAGAGATAGTGTTTGAACCCCACTTGCTGTTGGACAGATAGTAAAACAAACCAAAAAATTCTAAAAGAATTCTGGTATCTGCAGCAAAGGAAAAATAATTACAGGCTTAACCTTGAGTGTAGAGTCCCCATATGTTTAGGATACAACCAAATCTTTCCTTTCACAATAGCAAAGTACTGGAAATATATTTATTTCCCATACTTTAATGGGAAAGAAAAGCACTCATGATAATCCTTGAGGAAGAATATGACAGGGTAAGAAGAACATCATGATATAAATGCAAAGAGTAACATCAAGTACTTTGGTCTTTCAGTGGCTGAACAGGATACTAGAGCGTCCAAAGAAAGTGCTAGTAATGGGGCAACTCCTTGTCAGGCTGTTAAGCTGTTGAAACACTGACTAAGTGCTATAAATAGCCAGAGTCAAAAAAAGGCTAGTAATTTTTTTAATTTCTAATGCTTATCCTAATATGATAATATTAATATGATAACGTGATTGCTTGTATTGAAAACCAGTTGCACTTTCTGGCAAGCCTAAGGTAAATGAAAAGGAAAAACTTTCTCAACGTGTAGTCTTTTGCAGAGCACAATCCACTCTCCATCTGTTAAACATACCCAAGGTGCAAACTCCTTTAATTCACAGAGCAGCACCATAAATGAAAAGTGTGAATGATCACTACAGAAGTCAAAGACAACAGACATTGTGGCTTACTGCAGCCTCCTATTCTATTTTCATTATCAGTCACATTTTTGAGTACGTTATTAAGAATTATACTTTTTATTACCGTCTGTTAGAAGGATGACGCCATCTATGTCACAAAGTCCTACTGGAGCAAAGAAGTCCTGAGACCTAATCAGTCTGTGGTCAGAACTCAGTTGAAGAGGATAATTATCTCTTTCTCTCTGATTTTCTGAATTGATATTAAAGTTTCGATGCAACCTTTCCCTGGGCTGCCAAACCAAGGCTTTTCAAGTAAGATGTGAATTGAGGCATTTGAAGCCTGAGGAGGATGACTACTTTTCTCACCCCATGACTACTGGTTAATATCCAGAATATAATTCTAGGATAGGCCCAATCCACATTTATAGAGAAGCCTGTTCAGCATTTCTAAAAATCCAATCTGTTTTGCTGATTATACACCAACTTCCATTGTCCAAGTCATGAGATGACCAACCACACAAGGGTCTTCTGATACTTCTTCAGAATATCAAGTACCACTGCTGACACACACTTCACCTGTTCTGAACTTTCATTCTCTCATGCGAGGACAGGGCATATCTTAGAATACAGGATACACACTACTAAGCTACAACCTTTATCTATTTATTAAACATAATACAGTGACGTATTTGAGTAGAAAGTCTCCACAATAACTGTAAAAATGACAATAAAAATACAAATAGGACAATGCCAAATAAGGTCGTTCAGGCAGACAATTACATTGCCCACATGGTTTCAGTTAAACAGTAATTAGATGACTGCTCTTTAGATAGCATTAACTAGTTAAAACATTTTCTAATATGAATGTTGATTTTTCTTCTTTACATTAGTTTCATGGAGTCACTATTCTAAACTCCCTTCCCTTGAATTCCACTTACTAAATTCAGAATGGAAGATTCGGAAGCTCTCAACATATCATAAAAATTGCCTTATTTGAAAAACCAGGCTACACCATTCAATAAGCAAATCTAATTTTTTTGGGGTAAAAGAGTAACAGAAGAAAGCACACATATGATAAATATTCTTTTTCAAAGATTTACATAGCTATCAGAAAACACCGGGAAGTTCAATAATGTAATTACTGGACTTAATTTTTGTTTTGAACTCCCAAGACAGCATCTGAACAAGCTAGCACACTAGTAGTACAGACGGTAGAAATGTGTCGAATCTCATTTTAAAACTGTTAAACATAAAAGTATTTGTTCTTTGAGAATAATAGAAGTGTATTTTAGACCAGTTGACATCTCTTTTCTCCTGAATAAAAATTAGAAAATTTTCACGAAACAACCGACAGAACATGCCCAAAATCTCAAAGTGAGTCTGTTAGAGTCTTGAGTTGTATGGGGTTTTTTTAAACTATATACTAGAATTCTACGGATCCCTAGGGGCTTTAACTTTTACATCGCTTGTACTTATTAAAGAGGAAGAAAAATAAAGGGAATATAAAGGGAAGGTAAGAGAATTTAATTATTTCTTAAATCATATGTACCAAAGAAAAGATACTGAGAAAACTTAAATGTTGATATGAGTTTGTCAGCAGCCTACTAAATTAAATGAGGGCAATTTCTAAAAGTTTAAAACAGTGAGGATCTTTCAGTTGAGAGGATCTAGGTATAAACTGGCTTCTTATTTGAAAAAAAGCCCCAAACCCAACAAACAAACCTGCTTACTCTAAAAACAGGTAGTTGAGATAATGTTATCCATACAGGAACACCATGATCTCTTCACACTTTCTAGATGGAGAAAAAAAGGCTTATTAAAAATATTCCTTTCAATATCTTAGTTGAGGTATTAAATACTATTTAAAGTCTTCCAGAAATGCTGCTACAATCATAAGATCACTTGACATTGCTTCTTCCTGACATACTCCAAACCACAAGACCTGATATCACTACACTTCGCCATTCATAATCAAACCTTTCAGTAACAAGAGCTCTCATATTTCCGCACAGGTTTCAGAAAGAGGTCTAAACAAATCACTGTGTGAGGGAACAAAGTCACACTTCAGTTCATCTATATTATTCTGTACAAGCTGGGAAAGCAGTCACTGCACACTGACACCTGCTTTTGGAAGAGAAAAAGTTTTCTGAAGTTCCCATGATTTCCTTAATAATGATTTCTGAAATTGTGAAATACCTTGATTGACAAAGTCATCACGGAACTTGCGTATGACTGAGCTTTATTGTACATACTGTCAGGATATAAAGCTAAGTTACAACCAAATGTTACAAAATAAAATTGATACAAAATAACACTGATACTCAATTGAACCTCATTTCCTCTCGGGTCTAAGTTCTCTATTGCTTTTCGATAGTAACCATTTATTTGACCACAGGACAAAATGCAAACAGCAAGGAAACCTGATATACTATTTACTTTACAAATTAGGTGCAATGGGAGTCTCACTTATTGTAATATTACAAATATGATTATGACAGAATAGAAAATTTTTAAGCTTTTCAAATAGAAGAATCCGCATGATCTTAGTCACTAATCTTTCCCATTTAAGCCATTAAGTAAATGCATTACTTATTAACACAAGATACAGGACTATCAAGATAAAAGATTGCACATCCTTTATTCTTCAGCATCACTTGCTCAGCTTTCCAATTTTGCAGTAAAATTGCATCTTAGCAATTAAAACTCACATATACCTTCCTCTGCACATGAGTTTGTAACACATTCATGCAACAAAATTCAACAACTTTATTTACTATGAAGCCAAATAATACACACACACACGTGCACACATCAATCACATTTTTGGTTAAAAATTATCTGCAAAACTGTAACAGCACTTGAATGATTTAAGAAAGCTAATGCATGGTACTTTCCTACAGTGACTGACCAGTGGTTATTAAGTGTGGCCATCCATTATAAGTCAAACCAATTTCCTTTCACCATACACTACACCTGCTTTCCTATTCTTGTTCACCTGAAATAGCAAGCATGAAAGACTACTCTCTGAGGCAAATAGGGCAGAAGGGAAAGAAAATGACTTTAATGATCTAAAGAAATCATGAGAGTAAAGCATTAGAAAATTGGATCTTGGAAAGAAGAGAAATTTAAGACTAAGAAAAGGACACTCCAAAGTTCTGGTACGTAGTTCCTCAGAAAAATTTGATACATTTCCGGTTCCTGTTGTGCAACCAACATTTAGCAGTCCAAAAGATGAGAGCATCAATGACAGTATTATCTCAGTAAGGTGCACCTTACTGCAAAATCTGAGAAACACTTTGCAAAATGTACCTAGAGCCACAGTGGCTAATGCTGCCAGAAAGAAAATTTGTTCAACTGCATATTCTAAAATGCAAAGAGAAGGTTGTAGTTAGCATCCATAATTCAATGCATATTACTACAAGGCAGCCTGCAGAGTTCCAAAGCTCTACAAGCATCAGAGCTGATGCAGCAGCTCACCCATTAACAACCCACTGATGCAAAGCAATGGAGAAAAAGAAGTTTCTCATCTTCCCTTGCCCTGCATACACCAGGTACTGTAACCTTGAAAACATCCTTTAATATTCTTTTTGCACAAAGACATACAGATAATTTATAATAAGATAATATAGATATATTTTATATATTTATCTTTACTACAATATACTTATAATAACATCTATATAATATAATAAAATATAATGCTTTGATTAAGATATAGCCAAGATTTAAACATTTTTTAAAAGTCAGTGTCAATATAGCTAGAGAGCCTTAATTTTTTTTTTAATCTACTATGAAGGAGGTTTCATGATGAAGAAAGAAGCATAAATCTTATTTTAAAATTACATATATGTGAAGACAACACTGAATTTAAATATTTACACAGAAGATGATGCAGTATGCTGACAATTCTGCTCTCTCTTCTAAGCAGTGGTTAATAAAGATTTATGAAGAAACAATATATGACAAAAGAAGAATTCCTTAGAAAACGCAAGCATTGATACAAAGGAACCACACATTCTGTAGAGAATATCACTTTGGAGTAAGGAGAGGAAATGGATTCACCCAGCTACTACAAGAAATTTGGGTCATCACAAATCACAGCAGTGTGTCCAGATAGTACTACAAGCAGAAAGTTTCCAGTGCAAACTGCAGCATCAAATAGACATCTGTCTTTTCTACCTCCTACAGAGGCACTGCAGCAAGCTTCTATCTTTTGTCCATGGCTAACTTTAACAAGTTCCTACAAATCTTGACATACTCATCTTCAAAAGCTAAGTCTCAGTGTGTTAAGAAATTACTGAATAGCATAATAAGTAAGTTTAACTTCTGTTGAATGTACCACTTCAAGAGTGAAATTTAAGGCAAGAAAGTTTGAGGGGTTTAAACATATTAAAAAAAAATGAAGTCTGTTTCCTTTAGTGCAAGAATCATATTGGTAACACAAAATGAAACCAGTGACCCTGAAGTTTCACCAAGTTACTTGACTGATTTTTCAAAAACGGAAGGCTTTACCCAAGTGCTTTAGGACAACCTGAGGGCACTTCAGTACTTTGAGCCAGAAAATAAGTTTTCCCAGCTGGTAGTACCTTTCATTAAACTGAAAGCAAGTTTGTTTTTTATTACTTTATTAAACATAGGAAAGAGCTACCACAAATATAACACAGAAAGACCCATATAAAACCAACAGAAAAATCAAACACAGAGCTACAGTTTCACAAAATTTAGCCTTGAACAACCAAATGGCAATGTCTCCGGTTGTTTTGGATACTGCGACTTCAAATGAAGAGAAAATATGGTTAATTTATGAAGTATTCTAAAGAAGGAGATGGAATCAGAAAAATAAATTGTTGTATTAAAGAAAATAGACCCTTCCAAAAAAACCTTATTGTTGAATAAATAATCAAAAAGAAAATTATATTTAGGGTGAGTATCCAAGAACACTTCTCTGCAGATGAACACAAGTAGTTTCCTGCATGCTGAAACTTAGAGCAACAACTGAAAACCCAAGCACCAGCTGTGCTGCAAAGTATCAGACACATTGCATGGAAACTAGCAGCAGATGTTAGAAATTGAGATTCTTAGATTTACTTTTATGGAACATCTCCCTCTCCCCCATCCCCTTGCCCCAATTCTCAGATTATTCCACATCTTATAGCCACAACAGAATGTGATCCAGTTCTTTCCTTCAACTCTTCCCCCTAACTCTTAAACAGGGATAGGACTAGAAAGAAACCTGCAGACTGTCAGTCTCCATAGTCTGACTAGAGGAGCTCAATACCTGACAAACTGAAACAAAACAAAACAAAAATTCCAAACTCTATCTTACATACTTCTGCCATATGGAAACAAAACCACACACTCAGAAAGTGTCATTTTTTTTGCATCTCCATTTAATTTCTGAGTATTGCCATGAAGTAATAATAACTGAATCTTGAAAGGACAGAAGTAGGCTAACATGAAAAAATATAAGCTAAGGTCCCAGTGCGCTATTTGGATTTTGGGAGGTAAGGCTGGGAGCTTTTCTGGTTGAGTGTTATGGGATTTTGACTATGCTTTAGCCAGCTTACATATTTTACACTTGACTAGAAGGTTCATGAATGTCCTTGAAGTAAATATTTTGGCTATATGAAATATATGTTGATCAAGATGAAAGTAAATATGCAAAAAAAAAAAAGGCAAGGTGATTAAAAGGAATTTAAAGGATATTATCAGGAAAAAGACAACATTCATAAAACATTTTTAGAGATCTTACACAGTAAGACTAAACTTACCGTGAGCCATAAGTTTTGGTTTTATTAACAGAATATGGGTGAATAGGCTGACCAATGTTAAAACTAATTTGTTTATTTAAGATGTAAAAACTGAAACTTTATTATAGCCTTCATCAGGCAAGGAATAACAAAACTACATATTATAGAATCAAAAAAGAAGGGCCACATAAATCTGTAAGATCCAAACCCATGAAAGTTCTGACATTTTCTGTAACACTGTTAACCCTATAAAACTGTTTACCTAGTCTTGTTTTTTTAGATCAGAACAAACTGAAAAGCTTTATGCTTTTGTCAGTTAGTTCCTGATGACCAAAGAAACACGAGAATCAATGCCCATATTTCTTAAACTTCAGTATTTTTCTCAAGGGAAAAGTGGTTACATCATCACTTGAAACTATAGTTAAGGAAACTCAGACTTGTACTTAACATGTGTCCCAAGGGATTTTTTGGCAGGAAGGTATTAACTGATAATTCTCTCTTTCCAACAAAATAATACTAGTCTGCCAATCTATGAAGATTAAATGCATATTGGGGTGATACAGTTTTCCCGATGAGCAACTGATCAAGGTGTATGACTGTTACCAACTCTCAGCAGTATTAAAAATCAGTGGAAACTCCACTGCTGGGAATGGATGCATACAGAAATCAATATAACTGTATAACCATACCCCAAACTAACCTAAGCATGTGCTCTGATGCTACATTTCTCAAGAGAGTACAGATATCCAGAGCTACTGTTTTGTTGAAAATGTCATAACCACAGCAAAATATTAATTATAAAAATTAACTTCCTTATGCAGTCCTGACTACTTCCAAAGCTACTATGCTATAGCATATAAATCAAGCAACTTTTATTTACAAAATTATCCATTAAAATCACTGACCACTGAAAAACAGAGAAGTTTTTCAATAATCATAGAACATCCTGAGTTGGAAGGGATCTACAAGCGTCATCAAGTCCAACTCCTGGCTCTCCACAGCGCAACCTCCAATAATAACACTGTTTCACTTGAAATTAATATTCCTCTTCAAACACAACATCCCATTGCATATATAGTTAGCTTTTTCAATAATAATCACTGCTATTAAAAGGTTTTTAATATATTAAAACAGTAAGAATTGATTTATTTCATCTACCAGGTCCAAAATCACATGAAGCTTAGTACTCCAAAATCTAAGTTACAGTGAGGAAGCTGTTGAACTGAGATTTTGAATATGCTTCTTGTCTTCCCCTCACACGAAGTGGTAATGGAAGAACAAGCAGGTTGGCTTAGTGCAGATCTAAGTACACTTTAAAAAAGAAAAAAAATACTATCAAGCTGTTGAAGATGTGCCATATCACTCAATTCACTTGCTTGGCATTTTATGAACAAGAAAGCTCAGCCAATTCATTTCCTGTTCTATATGCCCCAATTTCTGATGACAGGGAGTGAGAGAGGGGATGGCAAAACCCAATATTCTCAAGACATCTGTATTGATGACACACATAATCTAATATGGAAATACATCTTTACTAACATTCTTCTTTGACAACTTTAAAGCTTACATTTTCTTCTTGAAGTTTATAGCATTAAAATAGCTCATTATAAACCTATTTTACCTGGCAATTATGAGCAAAGTTGGTACTTGAAATGCTTCCCCTTCCCACTTTATTTTAGAAGTAATGATGAAGTCATGCCTTGCTACTCACAGATCAGGCAGAAAAGACTTCTTTTACTGAGCTATATTTACCAGGTTATTTTCCATTGGAAATTTATCTGAACAGCTAGATTCCACATTCCTTAGGCCTCAAGTTCAGGAACAGTATATTGACACTTATTTTTATGCTACCATCACCATGGCAAATGTTTGTTTTCACCAGCACAGTTTGTTGTTAAACTGTTTCTGCCACTGTATTTAATTTCAGTTTAAGAAAATCCCATAGCCAAAGCAATTTTGTCATTAGAAGACTAAATGCTTCACCTGTAATTACTTTGAAACATTTGAAAAGGATGCCAGTACTATAATATTTAGAACACTGTGGTTCTGCAACAATTCTCAGCTCAAGGCAACCTGAGAACAGTTGTGATCTTTCATGAATTTGGAAAAAGTATGCTGCATTTCTATACTCCTCCCATCTACACTCTCGGAATGCCAAGTCACATACTATGAAGTAAAAAACTAAGAGAGACTCCTTTTTTTGCTTGTTTGTTTGGGTTTTTTTAATACAGCTCAGTACTTTGTACTTATCTTTTTTGCTACAGATACCACAGCTTGCAGCTTGTTTCTTACAAGATGTTTGCTGCATCTTGCTTGTCAATGAACATCCAGGAAAACACTGCATTTTATTAAAAAAACCCCCAAACATGCAGCCCCTCTCCTTCAGCTCCTTTGACTTCCACCTTTGGTGTTTATATTTGCCAGTTTGCTTGTATGTAATGTGGCTATTTTAAACCCTTTTCACCTTCTTACCACCTACAGGAATCCCTTCTTGCTTAGCTACACCACTCACTGAGCTCTGTTTCTAGACATACTCACTATTACATTAACACAAGAGGACCCCACAGGATATATGTTGTCACAAAAAGGCATTTTCTTTCGTTCAGCAATGTAAGTGTAATATTCTAGGACTTTAGACTAAACAGCTTCCCCTCTCTCAAAATCCAGCATATGTAATAGAGAATAATAGAAGACTGGGTAGTATGAAGATGAATCACGTATTTTAAGTTTTCATAATAGAAGAGCTTAAGAACATTAAATAAAAATGTGTCTTGTGCAACAATTAAAACACAATATATTGCAGACAAATATCAAATGCATAAAAAAAAATTAGGCAGACTCAGAAAGGACAAATTCAGAGAAAGTAAATCCATCAAGAACTATTAAACTTGTTAAAAAAATCCCACTTCTGGCTCAGGAAATGCAGATGACTGAATGGTGGGAAGAGAATCTGAGCACTGTTCTTGTATGCATCACCTGCAGTCAGCATGAGACAGGGTCAGAAACACTTTTGATTCTTACATTCATAGAATCATAGAGTGGTTTGGGTGACATGGCACCTTTAAAGATCATGTAGTTCCAATCCCCCTGCCATGGGCAGGGACATCTTCAGCTAGATCACTTTGCTCAAAGACCTACCCAACCTCACCTGAACACTTCCAGGGATGGGGCATCTACAACCTCTCTGGAAAACCTGTTCCAGTGTCTCACCACCCTCAGAGTAAAGAATTTCTTCCTTATGTCCAATCTAAACCTACCCTTTTTTCATCTTAAAACTGCTGCCCCTTGTGCTGTTACTGCAGGCAGGTCATGGTAAAAAACCTGTCTTTATGCAAGATCCCTTTGTATACTGAAGGGCTGCAATAAGGTCTCCCAGAGCCTTCTCTTCACCAGTTTGAACAACCCCAACTCTCTGCGCCCGTCTTCATACAAGATGTGTTCCAGCTCTCTGATCATTTTCATGGTCCTCTTCCGGACTGGCTCTAACAGATCCATGTCTGTCTTCTAGTGGGGATCCCAGCACTGGACACACTACTATGGATGAGGTCTCACAACAGTGGCAAAGAGGGAGAGAATCACATCTCATTAACTACTGGCCTTGTTTGTTTTTATGTAGCCCAGGATACAATAGACTTTCTGGGCTGCAAGTGTACATTGCCAGCACATATCCCACTTTTCATCTACTAATACTCCTAAGTCTTTCTCCACAGAGCTGCTCTCAATCCATTACTTCATCACACAATCTACACTGAAATTAGGGACTGCCCCATCACAGGTGCAGGACCTTTCATTCAGCCTTGCTGAAGTACAGTGAGGTTCACATTGGCCCACTTCTCAAGCCTGCCAAGATCCCTCCGGATGGCATTCTTTCCCTCAGGCACATTAACTGCACTACTCATTTTGGTGCTATCTGCAAACTTTCCAAGGGTACACACAATCCCACAACACCATTAGCAAAGACACTGACAGTACTGGTCCCAGTACATACCCCTGAGGGACATCACTGATTACTGATCTGTGTTTGGAGACTGAATCATTGATGGCAACTCTGAATGTGACCATCCAGCCACTTCCCTATCATCCATAAAATCCATAGCTCTCCAAGGCTACTGTGAGGAACTATCACAAATCCTTACATAAGTCATGGCAGGTGAAGTAGTTTATTATCAGCAGCTCTTCCTTTACCTACCAATACAATCACTCTGTCACAGAAGGCCACTGGATTAGTCAGGCCTGATTTGCCCTTTGTGAAGCCATGTGCGGTGTACATTTGGGACAACATGTTGGCTGTCACTAATCACCTCTGTACTCATATGCCTTGCAGGAGGTGTGTTCCATGATTGTACCAGACACAGAGATGAGGCTGACTGGTTGGTAGTTCTAAGGGGCCTACTTAACTTTTTAGTGATGTTTCCCTTTTTCCAGTCACTATTCCTGAGTGACATATAGTTAATCTAATCCATTTTTTTCCTGTTTAAAGAATTTGGTAGAATGCTTCAAAGTCCTCATCAAACTTTGACCCAGAATGACAGTCATGTCTAAACAATACATTGAGTCTGAACTGCAAGTCCTAAAACTAGTGACTGTCACACAAGAAGAGTTAATAACAAGGGAAAGGGAAGAGAAAGCCTTGAAGACAGGCTGAAGCTGGATGCAGACAAGCGGGAAAATGCACAAGAAATCAGTAGACCTCAAGGTACTGACAAGTCAGAGTGACGTGAAAGTATCTGGCCAAAGAGAGAAATGCCTCAGTAGCTCACATTACTACAGAGTATGAAACAGAAAGGCAAGGCTCACTATATTTTTAAGTACCCCAATAAGAATACTTGGCATTGGATTTCATTGTCATTTTAAGAACTATTTTGGAGCCCACAGCACAACCCTACAAAAGACTTAAAACTCTCCAGCTGGACTATTGCCAAGCAACAGACTGTTCCACTGAACAGAAGTCATTGCTCCAGGTTATTTTGGGTGGGTGAACTCCAAATTCCCCATAATTCGGGCCATGTCACCACTCATCTTCAAGAAAATGGCTTGAACTTGTGTTGCAGGGTGATGAAATCTGATGACTTTTGCTTAAAGCAAGTAAAAAAGCTTGGAACAAGTATACATAAAATACAAACAATATTTTTCACTATTTTAAAACAAAATAATCTCGTTCACTTTTGTGTGGGGCAAACACCTCCATCATCATGTAACAGAATTACTTTAAGACAGTATAATTAAGGCAGATATGAGTTTGATCTATTACTTTGTTTCCTCATAAGAAAGAGGGAGTTATTCTCAGGGAAAAACAAAAGAACACCCAAAAAAACAACCAACCAAAAAGAAAAAAAAAGAAAAACACCAAAACCAACCAACCAGACAAAACAACTTAGCCTACCAAAAGAAAACAACTTTATGAACTGTATATTTTTCTTAGAATCAACTAGTACTAAAATCAGTTCCTTTCACATAGTCCCTTATATAGTCAATCAACACATCTAGACAAATCGAAGGGCCTGAAAATAAGCTTTAAAAAGGCAAAAGATACCTTATTTTAAAAAGGGGCTGGGGACAGGAATACTTTAAACTTCCATCTGCAACTCTCACAGCAGAAGCCTTGAAAAAAAGCAAGGGTACTCTGCTGTATCTGCTTGTCCCCAAGACCATATGGGCTAAATTCAGGAAGTCACCACCTATGACATTTCAGGCTATCCCCTTCCACAGGGAATCATGTGCAGAACAATAACTGACAGAGTACAGAAGAAATACTTCGTACAGAACTAGCTTGGTAAAAGGCTATGACAGATCCTGATCTCATAGCAAGGCAGGTATTAGTAGATCCCTGAATGTTCAAGCAACCACAGTGGTTTTTATGTAGCTTGCTGTTTGACTACCTCTTAATTAAAAAACTGTTTAAAGACCTGATTTTAACGCTCAGAAACTTAACTGGATGAGAAGATTAAAACTTTATTCCGTACATTTAATTATGGCTTTGACTGACACTTTGTACATCTTAATAAAATTTTACAGGATCACAGATTGGCGTGGACCTTAAGGGACCTCTGGAGGGCATCTGGTCCCATCACCCTGTTCAAGCAGAGTCACCTACAGAAAGCGGTCCAGGACCATGTCCAGACAGTTTCTCAATATCTCCAAAGATGTAGTCTGCAACTTCTCTGGGCAACCTGTGTCAGTACCCAGTCACTCTCACAGTAAAATAATCATTTTCATCATTGACACTGAAGTTCTCCCTTAGGCCAGAAAGTGAAATAATGTGAGAACTTCTCTGCTTTGCCCTGCTTTTTGACCACATGCAACATATAACTCAAAGTATGGTACTTACCAGGATCTGGTTTTGAACTTTTAACTGAAAAACACAAAAACCCCAAACACATCTTTCTAGGTTTACAGTAGACTTTCACTAATAAAGGTTATGAAAGGTAGACTAAAACATAGTATTTACCAGAAGATTTTAATGTTTTTCTTCCCAATGTGAAATTTTTCTCTTTTGGAACTTAGAATCCATTTGACAAAACAAAAAAAAACCCAAAAACCACAACAACTCCCTCCATTTCTCAAAATTTTCTATAAATTAGCAATTCTGTTAAAATTTTAAGCTAAATATTTTTTTGCTTTACTATTTCATTTACTACTGAAAAACTAAAGAAAAAAAGTGCTTAAACATCTTACTGAGGAAATAACTAAGAAAACCACTGTTCATGGAACAGAAATGAGACACAAATACAAAAACATTTTTATTGTGATTTTTTTATTGTGATTTTTTTTTACTGTGATTTTTTTTATTGTGATTTTTAAAGTTTTCTTTTTCCTAGAAACTCAGCTGGCTTGATTGAAAGGGTTTGATTGAAGGACAAAGTAACTTCTTTTCCCTAACAAAGTCAGAGCACCACAATCAATGCATGGTGTGAGTTCTTCACTCAGCCTTCTCCTTAATATTTTCTGGACATCCTCCATACAGCTCATTTCTAACATGTACTTCTACTGCTCATTTGTGGCAAATGATCTACTTGTGGAGAGTTCAGCTTATTTTCAAGACACTTCACACTGACAAGATCAGGTACTGCATGAAAGAAATATCACTCTGCAGATATTGAGGTAGCTGAGCTGGTTATTTTTTCCAAAAAGTTTCCTGTAATGATGCGTGGGAATAACGAAAAAAGTATTTCAAATAAAAACAAGCAAACCTGAGGAAGTTAACAGCCCTGATCAAGTCAGCTTATTCTTTTTAAGTGGCAAGCAAAGTTTAGATCTTAGCATGTTTGCAATTTTCTATTTCATAACCATTCTTTCCTTGGCATCTTAATACAGCATTAAGAACTGCACATCATGTTCTTCACTGTCCTTTCCATTCTACCATGTCTCCCATTCCCAGAGTGTAGCATCAGGAAGTTTCACAGGATGGAAGCAGAGATAAGTAAGAGAAGGAAATAACAACTAGTCTCTTGCATTCACAAAGTTGTTCTTTGTCTATAACATCACGTCTTGGGGAAGAAATAGTACCTCAATGACTAGGGAAAGGAAAGAAATGTCAGAATACTTATAGGGGTGGAGCACCTCTCCTATAAGGAAAGGCTGACAGAAACGGGATTGTTCAGTCTGAAGAAAAGAAGGCTCTGGGGAAACCTTATAGCACCTTCCAAGTGCTACCTAAAGGGGCTACAAGAGACTTAGAGAGGAACTTTCTACAAGAGCATGTAGTGATAAGACAGTGGGGAATGGCCTTAAGATGAAAGAGGGTAGGTGTAGATCAGACATAAGAAAGAGAGCTTTCTACAAAGAGGCAAATACTGGAACAGATTGCCCATAGAGGTGGTGGATGCCCCATCCCTGGAAACATTCAAGGCCAGTTTGGATGGGGCTCTGAGCAACCTGATCTAGTTGAAGATGTCCCTACTTACTGCAGAGGGGTTAAACTAGATGACCTTTAAAGGTCCTTTTCAGTCCAAACTATTCTATGTTTCTATGATTCACTGCTGCCAAAAAATTATGGAAACAGCCGTAAGGCCTCCCAGGAGCAGGGCAGGAGAGAGTGGGCACAGTGAAGAGGAATTCAATGGTCACAAAATGTAGTCTAGTTAACATACAAAGACTGTATGACTAAGGCTCGGCTTGTCCAGGAGACCATTCTTGTGACTCATTCCCCTTCCTTCACCCTCAAGTTACCAATCTCAATCCCTTTATTTTCCAAAAGACATCATAGGCAAGCACAGGTAAGGTCAATATAACAAACAAAGATATTCAGAATCTCTTGCTGTAATACCTGCTAGTGTGTACTAAATAGTAATATACCATAAGTAAGCAGAGAAAAAAACCTACATGCAGAAAGGTTCTTCCTGCAGTCCCAAATCTAGGCTGTTCCCAAAGCAGGCTTCCTACAAAGAGTCCCTTACCAAAGCAGAGATTTCTGTCTAAGAAAATCGTCAACCAGCATCTTCCCATCAAGAAAAAAAAGTGTTCCAAGGGAAATAGGACTACAGCTGCTCAGCTACAACTAACCAAAATCTCTCTGAACCATTACAGTTAAACACAGGGTCAAGATTTTACTTCTGATTACCCAGATTAAAGTTCGTGTGACACTCCTTAAACAAGCCAGGTTTAGAGCATCTAACTCAGCTCTTACTATAGCAAAATGCCATCCAGTGCCGCAAAGTACCATAGCAGACGAAATTCTCCCCACAGAAAATTTCTAACTATTAAACTATGTTTAGTTTCCTCAAAAACAATTCAGTTAAAGAGAACAATCTTTTGCCCAATTAAACATTTCTCATCTTAGCATATGGTTATAAAAAAGCCAAACCATTTAAGAGTCAATATGATACTAATGTTTGCTTATGAAGACTGGACAGTCTCTGGTTTTCTTACAGTTTTATACTAAAAAAACTGTGCTGATAGGCTGTTGTTAAGAAGACTTTACTGTAACTATTGCAATAGAAAACTTTTACTTCTATGACATAAACCCAAGCTTAGGTAAGTGGTTATCAAGCTGGCAAAGACAACTCCTACCTAAATCAAGTTTTATCTGAAACATTAAAAGTCGGCAAATTTGACAGAATTGTCCTTCTGGGACACTGCAGAGACCTTGCACAGAGTTTACCATAAAACTAAGCTCAGTTATCCAGCCTGGAGCCTTTTAATAGCTCATTTCCCATCTCTTAGACCAGCATAACCAAACAGGCATTTCATAGTCCATACCGACTGCCTGCAAGTACTGAAGTACAGTCACCAGTTGGTTTTATTCTCTTGTTTTAAAGCAAGCTGCAGAAACTATGCTATGTGCAAGCACACCTTATTCCACTCGATCTCTTTGCAGAACTCAAAACTTTATGAGCTAGTGCAGAGTGCAGCGAGTAGTTCCATACAATGCATGCCAGGAAACAAGGTATCCCAGTTTACATATTGTCACTTCTCATTCTACATCCCTTAAAAAGAGATTAGGAATACTGCCTGGTTGGAAAAAGCTTTTCTGTGTTGTTTTTCAACCATATCAAAGCTCTAACAGTAAAGTCTCCTGTTCACTTCTGGAACCTACAGATCTTTAGTAAGATGGAGGACAGAATCATTTAAGTATAGTTTATCATATACAAACAGTTCTGTTCAGCAAAAATGTCAGCTATTTTAAAATTTGAATTTTAGTGATTAAGTGTAAGATATTTCCTCACAGTTAAGCGTTTAACGTTTATTACAGAAAATTCTGAAAAAAAAGCGTTAATTCAAAACCATCTGGTATTCTTTTAATAGTAAATAAACCCCCAAACTAAAGCCACAAACAACCACCACAAACAAAACAAAACAATCCCACAAACAAGCAAAAACCCAAAACTATGTCAGACCACTCACCCGCAACGCTGGTAATGGTAACAGGAACTCCTTGAACTTGAACACCTGCAGCACTCAGGTTGGCAACACTTACTGTTTGAAGATTAGGTACTGAAGCAAGCTGGGCAGCATTCAGAGTGATGGGGGTACCAGCAACAGCCACCGGAGCAATCTGGGCAATGGTTGTGCCACCACTTGAAGACACAGGGGTAATGGTTAGTTGTTGGGGTAACCCAGCATTTTGAACTTGAAGATTTGAAAGGCTTTGCAGATTCTGAACCTGCACAGTTTGCCAGCTGATCTGTCCTGATGGTGTTAAAGTCGGAGCCCTGATGAGCACCTGAGTTGGGCTCACTGCCTGCAGCTGAACATTCTGCAAAGGCTGCTGCTGGATGGTCTGTATAGTCTGCCCTGACTGGAGCTGAAATGACTGTGGAGGAATGGCCTGGATAATCTGCTGTTGAGGCTGCTGGATCTGTATCTGCTGCAGAATAGGCTGACCTACGATCTGGACCTGCTGAAGGGAACCTGACTGATCCTGGACATTCTGTAGTCCATTGGACTGAAGCTGACTGGAGCTCTGGGCTTCGGAGTCCGTAGCAGTTGTTTGAGGTTCTTCAGTCGCCTGCTCTGAACTGCTGCCTGCTGTGCTTGTGTACTGGCCTGTTTCTGCAGAGCTCACCAGTGTGTCACTGCTGGTCAGAGATGTTGAGGCAGTGGTTGTAGCGGTGGAAGATGAGGAAGGAGACTCTGGCATGGTACTAGCAGAGGCAGAAGTGACAGGTGTAGATGCCAGCTGATTTCCATTGGAAACTCCACTTTCAGTAGACTGGCCAACTTGCCCTGAACTTCCTCCAGTGGCAACACTGTTAATCACCGGCAACGCCAGGGTTACCCCACCAATGTTTATAGGTAGAGTTGTTACAACTTGTGCCTGAGTACCAGGAATAGTTTGCAGTTGCAGTGGTATGGAAACACCAGGCCTAATTTGGACTGGAACTGTCTGATTTGCTAGGTTTTGAGCAATTACATTTCCCGAAGCTGTCCTGTTTGCAGTTGTGAGGATAGCTTGATTATTCCCTGCAGGAATAAGCTGAATTTGACCTTGTATGTCTTGTAGACCAGTAGTGTTAGATGGATTGATTTGACCTTCCGTTGTCTGAATCTGTGGAATCACTTGGTACTGGACACTACCGCTTGGATTTTGTACTTGAATGACTTGGAATTGTCCAGGGGTCGTTGTAGAAGAATTGCCCGATTTGGTTTTTGAAGGAGATGTACTTCCATTGTTACTGCTGGAGGGACTTGCTGCGCTTGAGGCAACAGAAGATCCTTGTTGAGCAACATTATTTTCTTTTGAAGCAGAAGGAGCAGCGGCAACGAGCTGCCAAGCATTTCCAGCAAGCTGAGTTGTTACCAATTCCAACTGCTGTGGCTGATTCTGAAGCTGCACCAAACCTTGATTTGGGTCTATAATAATCTGCTGCTGTCCAGTTCCTTGATTCTCACCAGGAGTTCCTATTTTGCTGCAAGTAGCTGCTAGCAAAGCGAGAGGTGAAGGCTGAGAGTCCTATCCATAAAGAGAGAAAACAGAAGGGATTCAGGAGAAGAGTGTAAGTATGAACCAGTCAGCATTAAGGTTTGCACAGGAAGCCAAAAAAAAAAA